>DF361418.1:0-36377 GCA_000787875.1 Solanum virginianum | reverse complement strand
CGAAACAAGAAATACAAATAGATAAACAGTGAACTCAGTCGGAACAAGAAATACAAATAGAGAAACAGTGAAGCTGACCGGAATAAGACGTTTGAAATGAAAGAAGGAGAAAATGGAGGATATCACTTGAGTATTATCAGTAGCTTGAAAGAATCTGACCTAAAAATGGTTGAACGTGTCGTCGAAATCTGGAATTCTGATCGCTGACTTGAAGATGATGTCACCAGAATCTAGGAATTTGTCGCTGGAATCTGGAATTTTGATCGCTGACTTAGAGATGATATCATCGGAATCTGGAAAATTGGAATTTGCTGGATGTCAGAGATGCAGATTTCTAAAGAACCAAAAATCCCCCCAAAAAATCCAAAAAGTGATATTCTTAATTAGAGAAGGAGATGAACCAGATCCTATTTCGAGATCCGATCGAGGTCTATGATTTCATTAATAGAGAAAGTAGAGAGATAAAGTATCCAAAATCAAAGATAGACAAATTTCAAGATGCATTCTTAATAACTATAAAAAATTTATTTCAAGGATTAAACAAATTAGCTAAACAAGGTACCTAAGGCCGAATTAGAAGGAGATGTCAGCTCCGCCATTAATCTTGAAGTGGATGAAGATGGATCTACTGCTCGAAACAGCAAGGCTACATGAGGATATTGAAAGAAATAGTAGAAATGAAGTGGCTACAAGATTAATCTTACCCTTGGAAAGCTGCTCATAAAGAGGTACTTGGAAGCTTGAGGGAGATCGGATACTTCACCAGAGAAGGAACATCAAAAGAAATGTCTTCCAGAAGGAGAAGACATGGTGAAGATCTAAAAAGGCATTGTGGTGAAGATATTTTCAAGGCATTGTGGTAATCGAATGGTCTAGAATACATGAGAGAAGATATTTTCAAGGCATTATGGTAATCGAATGGTCTAGAATACATGAGAGGAGATATTTTCATATAAGTGTAATGGGCCGGGAGTATGATCATTATTTGGGCTTGCTTTCATTTTTTGTTTTTTACTTTGTTAAGCTTGGTTGGACCTTTTTATTAAAAGCCAAATAAAAAATAAATAAACAAAAAGAGACCCTTTATTATGTTTGAATAAAATGAGCTACGTGCTCAATTTTTTTTTATTTTTAAAAAAGGGGTTGAACATATTTTAGAAAGTTTAACAATAAGAAAATTTAAATAAGTGGTGTTCTCATCATTAATGGGCAAGATATTGAATGAGAGAACTGAATAGTTACTAGTACAAAATCAGTCCCAAATTCTGAGAATGAATGTCAGGAGCTTCACAAAGAGAAATATCTCTGTACTAGGAAGGTAAATCATAGATACCTCATTTTTTGCACATGCATTGCACGTGTATTCTGGATCACTTAACACATGATTTTGCCAAACTATATGATTATTATAATAACACAAGTTTTAAGTAGAAAACTAAAAAATAAAAGAACAAAGACGATCAATATAGATCATAAGTATCGTGATTTATTTGTAAAGGTGAAGATATTTGTATATTGTCTAAATCTATGGAGATGAATGATATTTACTTAGATACATATAACTTTTTTAATACTTATTTTGATTCTATGAGATACAAACATTTAGTAAAGTGTATCTTAATGCCTCCTTATAGATGGTATTTTTTTGTGTATGTTCCTTTATTTGTTTTAATTGTTTAATCATGACGAGAACTTTTATTGTTAACATTGATATCCCATCCAGAAGTGCAAAATGAAGCTGATAGAGTTGCTCAGTTTCTCGATGAGAAGGATGTAGAGAGCGATTCCACATCATGATACTGAATACTCCAATCATGAAAGTATTCAAAAGTGCAGAATGAAGCTAATAGAGTTGCTCAGTTTCTCGGCGAGAAGGATGTAGAGAGCGATTCCACATCATGATACTGAATACTCCAATCATGAAAGCTGAGAAACATGGATGTATACCATTTCATTCAAATAAGGTTTATGGAATTGAAGCTTAAACTTAGAAACTAGGTATTAATGTAGCAACAGGTCATGATATTTCTTTTCTTGTAGTGGAGAACTTATATGAGTTATTGCTGCATTAATTCCTGCTCGTGGACTTTTTAATTTAAATTTTTTAAGACAATTACTTGCTTCAACTACGATTTTGCAATATTATCACTAATAAATAATTTTCGAGTTGCTTCAACTATGATTTCACTATATGTTACGACCAGAAATTTTAGGCATGATGGCACTCACCTAACCCACCAAGGTGAGTTAGCCTAGCACTTGCTAATTCAAACATAACAATAATTGCGGAAGATAAATAGACTAATAGGACAGTTAATCATATGAATACCAAACTATAAGTATATATGTAGAAAATCACTAGAATGTAGATATAATCATCACTTACTATCAGGCCTCTAAGTGTCACAATTTCACAACTATTCTACAATACAATAATTCATAACCTTCACAATTATACTATCCTGACCGGGACCCATGGGGCGACACATGGTCCATGTATCCATGCGGTATGCGACCCGACCCTCGAATCATAGTATCCATTGCCAAAAAAGACCTCGGCATCAGAAATTCACCGGAAAAGACCTCGGCATCATAAATTCACCGGCAAAAACCTCGGAATCATATCTCGATCGGTAAAGACCTCGATCCCAATATTTTTATTTCTTTTCTTTTTCACTAGCCGAAACCGTTTCCCTTCGGCTTTGCATTTCTTTTCTTGGATCATCCAGCACACACATAACAGATGCACAAAGTCAATGCAAATAGGCATGTTCACACAATAATGAGGAGATGACAAATATTAATATAACTTACAACAACATAGTCTCGATACAAACTCAAAAATATATCTCAAAACAGATTTTTCATCATCTAACCACACTTTTCAATTCAAATACCATAAATATTGCAATATCCTCAATCTCAACACCATCACAACCTTAACAACATTCACATCTAAAAATAAGTATCACTTCGATATCAATAACAAATAATCACTATTTTCACATATAATAAATCTCCATCATTAATTTACAAATCAAATATTACCATAGGATAACTACACAATTCAAAATATTTCTATCAAAGCCTACATAAATTCATCTCTACCCAAAAATACTCAATTGTATACACATTGGAGAAATATTTCAATAAAAGCCTACATAAATTCAGCTCTACCCCAAAACACTCAATTGTATACACATTAGAGCATACGAGGTTCAACATATTTTACAAAAGGTTAGAAATCCACTTGCTTTAGTAGGATCACGATCAGTCAAACACTTGAGCCTTTCCCTTTTGAATAGAATTTATAGCACCATGATCTAGTCAAATAATAATCATAATAATATTTCGAAACTAATAATACCCAAATCTATCTATAGCCAAGTTCCTAGATTTTAAGACTAGGGTTAAGTCTTAATGTCTCCCAATAATATAACCTAATGGTGTTCATATAATACAACCCTTCAATAATTAATTATCTATCTCAAAATATTAAAAGTCTAAATTATAAAGTGATAATTAGTAGAACAACATTAAAATGAGAAGTAATTAACTAACAAGGGAATGTAGTAATTATCTTGAAGATTGCTGGGATCTTTTGTCGCCTCCCCTCTTCTTTGATTTTTTTTTTCAATTGCTCTCTCTCTCTCTCTCTTTTAATTCGCCAGACTTCTTCTTCTTTAATTTTTTTTACTTTGCTTTTGATCTATTCTCCCTCTTCTTTATTTTGTTTTCTTGTTTCCTATGGGGCTGCGGATGCAACCCTTTTCTTTTCCTTATATATTTCTTTTTTTTAAAAAAATAATTATTATAATTGAAAACCCTACTAACCTATTTTAATAAATATACTATAAGTAGAATAAGATTACCTAAACTTACTATAAGTAGGATAAGTAATAAATATATAACTTATCACTTTTACCCACTAATTAATTCAATTGTCTAAATTACTTCTCAATTAAATAGTAAAACTATTGAATAGTGCAAAATGCCCCTTTAAAATTCACAAGATAAATATTTTTATAATATACGAAACTCTATATCTCAAAACAACTTAATAGATCGTTACATTATCCACCACTAAAAATCATGTTCGTCCTCGAACATAAGACAAAGGAAAGTGTCTCATTAGAAGTAACCAATAGCTTGACATACCCATCTTAAAGTTGTTAATTGCTTCCAAGTGACCTTATTTCTAAGATTCATTACATCAACAGAATCATACTTATGAACCAGCATGAAATTTGTTCTCCAACAGTACTACCAAGTCAGAGGATAGCCAATAAACCAAACTTGAATAATAATTGTCAATTGCAGTATACCAACCATCCCAAACCTCAAGCACATATAACTCCTCGAAGAGAAAAATACCTCAACATCCACACCAACACTTGTTCCCTCATGCCAAACTTAAGAAATTCTTGACCACCTAAGGAATTCTATATATCATGAGCATATAATTTCCATTTATCACTAAGTACCAACATAATCCATCATGATAGTTTATGTTAACCACCATGTATGAAATAGTGTCCTTCCTATTCAAAGTCATCAATGACACATACGAACTCATAAGTACTTTCTGTAATCCTTCCACGAGTCACCTATTATGATTGAGCAATCCAACCTAACATGAACCATCAAATTTTCACACATCACTATTTGTCATTCTAATGCAAACCAAACTTGCTAAAAAGAAGTTGGTAGTCTTTCATAGCCTGATGTTGAGTCAACCCACCTCACATTATCACAAAAATTCAAAGAAAAAATTCATACAATTTACAACTCTAAACCATTGGCCCATCTATGATGTATAATCTTCTCCGTCTTTCTTAACTTGTGTCTATCATAAATGCTGTGAGGATGTCTGAATGTTTAACCCATACTAATGTCCATTTTAAACCTTTTCAACATATATATCCCAGCGTAGGCTTATGTTTTTCTAGGTTTTACTATGTTGGATTCTAATTATTAGCTTGGAAAGGTGTTGTGGGGTCTGTTTTTGGTATTTTCCATTTAAAACTCTTGAACACAATGAGCTTTGGTCCATGGTTGCACGCTAAGCTAGTTTTGCCAGTATGGCATCATTTTTGGTTTCCGCATTTTGGATCCCTAGTCCTCCTTCCATTTTTTGTTAGTTTTTCCCATGAAAGGAGGTGTAACTTATGTTTTAAGTATGTAGTGCCCCATATAAAATTCCTTTGTATTTGGTCTATTTTCTTCAGGATTTTACTTGTGTAGTACATTGAATGGTTAGTGATGTTGCTTAAAGTTGTTTTTGCCAAAGTAGCCCGTCCTGCTATACTTAGAAATTTTGTTTTCCAACTCGCTAGTGTTTTCCTGAGGTTGTCAATTATGTATTGGAAGTCCTTTAGCATTGGTTGTTTGTTAAAAATTTGAAACACCAGGTATTTTTCCTTCTTTGATTTGCATTATATTATGACGCTCATTTTCTTATTCCAAGGTGCAGTTTTTTGAGTAAAGAATTTTTTATTTTTTTAGTTAATACTTTGACCTGAATTGGCATAGAAATATAGGAGTAATCTTTTGATTGTACCACAAATTTTCTTTTTTTCTTTCCCTATTAATATTAGGTCGTTGGTGAAGAGAAGATGTGATAGGTGTGGGCCTTTTCTTGATAGTTTAATTGAGTCACATTATTTGTTAGCTACCTCTTGTTCATATCCCTTAATAGCATTTCCATATATTGTAAGAATAAGGAAGGTGATAATGGGTCACACTGCCTTATTCCCTTAGTGGGTTTAAAGAAATCTATACGGTCTCTATTTATTAGGATAGTCATTTTGTTTGTGGAGGTGTAGGACATTATAAGGCTTGTAATGTTTGTGGGGATCCAAATAAATCTAGGGTACTTTTGATGTAAGACCATTCTAATTTATCGAAAGCTTTCTCAGGTCAATTTTTAAGAGCATTCCTGGATTTTGTCCTTTGGCCTTTTGAAAGTGAGTGATGGCTTCTTGGACTATTATTGTGTTGTCTCCTGCTTGTCTATTTTGCAGAAAACTTATTTGGTGTGGTCCTATCAAGCTGTTCATTATTGGTTTTAGTCTATTTGAAATGATTTTTGTAATAATTTTATAGGTTATATTACAAAGACAAATGGGTCTAAATTCCCTAACGGTGGTTGCTTCCTTTATTTTTGGGATAAGGCAAACATGGGTTTCATTAATTTCCTCGTGTATTTTCCAATAATTCAAACTATTGAGGCACAAGTCTATCATTGAGGGGCCTACTGTGTTGCAGTAATTTTGGTAAAAGAATAGATGTAGTCCATTCGGCCTGGGTGCTTTAAAGGGTTTGAATGAGAAGAAAACTGCCTTAATCTCATCTATTGTTCGGCAAACCACTAGATTGCTAACTATATGATGTTGTTTTCATGAATATGAAGTTCTTAATTTAACTTTGAGAATACATAATAGGCGTGGAATAGGTTATTAAGGTAGGATAGGGTTATTTTGTGGATGTTTGCTTGGTTGTAGAAATATTCCCCATCATCAGTTTGTAGAAGCGTTATTCTATTATTTTGTTGTCTATTCAAAGTCGTGACATTGAAGAACCTAGTATTTGCATCTCCTTCATTTAATCAATTGATTCTTGATTTGAGTTTCCAGAAATCTTCCTCTAGACGTAACATGTGATTAAATTCATTTATTAGTTCTATCCCAAAGGTTTGTAGATATGAACTTGTTAGATATTGTTGTGATTTTTGTATTCCTTCTAGTCGATTTAGAATAGTTCTTTTTTTCTTAAAGATGTTTCAAAATTTTATTTGTTCCAATTAGAAACATTTTTGGTGAAGTCGGGGATTGCTTGGGTGATCTTGTCATGGTTCTCTCAATTCCTTTTTACTATTAATTCAATGTCCGAATGAGTTGCCCATATGCTCTCGAACCTAAATATTTCTTTACGATTTGGGTTGTGATTTTGTTTAGTGATAGCATAATTGGGCAGTGCTCCGAGTGGGTTCGCGGAAGGTGCCTTACATATGCTTCTGGGGAGGCATGTACCTAATCCTCCGTGGATAGTACACGGTCTAACCTTTTCCTTATGAGTTTGGTTTTATCTTTGAATCTTTTGTTAAGCTAAGTTTAGTTACTGCCTTGGAAACCTAGTTCTATTAGTTCGCAGTAGTTTTTAAAATTCTAGAGATTTTTTGTGCGAGATTTACAAAAAGGTCCCCAACCGCTTTTTTCGTCAATGTTTAGAAGTTCATTAAAATCTCTTCCTATGAGCCATTTATGTTTGTATGTATCCTTAATATGTTTTAAATTATCCTATAATTTCAAGCATTCATTACGATAGATACTAGCGTATACACAACTTAGTATCCAGGAGTATATACCTTAACCATCACATATATTTCTTGGTTTGATGTTGTGATTTCATCCATCTCTAACTTAGTACCATCCGGGCTCGTTGCAGACCCACCCATATGATTTTTTGAAATCTTGCATCGGAGCCTCATGCAGCCCCAGAATCCGTGCGCTAACACCCACATAAAACTGCTGAAATCGCCTATTTCCTGTTCATCAGCCCGTAAAATCCTACCAGGCCTATGTCAACATCATCGGGCCACCTAGGCCTTTTGCTGAGGTCGTTACAGACCCACCGTATGATTTTTCAGGAATCTAAAGCTAGAGCCCCATGTATCCCTAGAATTTGTGGCTAACAACCACAGAAAACTGCCGAAATCACTTGTTTCCTATTCATCGGCCCATACAATCCTACCAGGTCTCCGCCAACACCGTTGGGCCACCTAAGCCTCTTGGCTGGCTCATTGTGGACCCACCCGTATTATTTTTTGGAAATCTTGCACTTGAGCCCCATGCAGCCCTAGAATTCATGAGCTAACACCCCTAGAAAACTGCCGAAATCGCCAGTTTCCTGTTCATCAGCCTATATAATCCTACTAGGCCTCCGCCAACGCTGTTGGACCACCTGGACCTCTTGCCAGGCTCGTTGTGGATCCATCCATATGATTTTTTGGAAATCCTACACCGAAGGCCCATACATCCCCAAAATCTGTGGGCTAACACCTACAGAAAACTATTGAAATCGCTTGTTTCCTATTTATCGACCCATAAAATCCTATCAGGCTTCAGCCAATGCTAGCTAGCCACCTAGGCCTCTTGCCAGGGTCATTGCGGACCCACCAGTATGATATTTTGGGATTCTTGCGTCGGAGCCCAATGCAACCCCACAATCTGTGGACTAACACTCATAGAAAACTACCGAAATCGCCTATTTCCTATTCATCGACCCATAAAATCCTACCAGCTCTCCGCCAATAGCACCGGGCCACCTAGGCCTTTTGTTAGGCTCACTGCGAACTGACTCGTATTATTTTTTGGGAAAATAGCCCCAGAATCCGTGGGCTAACACACACAGAAAACTATCGAAATCGCCTATTTCCTATTCATCGGCCCATAAAATCCTACCAGGCCTCCGCTAATGCCGCCAGGACACCTGGGCCTCTTGTCGGGCTTGTTGCCAACCCACCCATATGATATTTTGAGAATCTTGCACCGGAGCCCCATGCAGCCCCAGAATTCGTGGGCTAACACCCACAGAAAATTATCGAAATCACAAGTTTCATGTTCATTGGCCCATAAAATCCTATTAGGCCTCCGCCAAAGCCACCGGGCCACCTGGGCCTCTTGCTGAGGTCATTGCGGACCCATCTATATGATTTTTGGGAATCTTACGCCGGAGCTCCATGCAGCCCAAGAATCCGTGGCCTAACACCCACAGAAAACTGTCGAAATTGCCTGTTTCTTGTTCATCGGCCCATAAAATCCTACCAGGTCTCCACCAATGCCACCGGGCCACCTGGCCTATTGTCGAACTTGTTGCGGACCCACCTGTATGATTTTTTTTGGAATCCTGCGCCGGAGCCACAAGCGACCCCAGAATTCGTGGGCTAACACCCACGGAAAACTATCAAAATTGCCTGTTTCCTGTTCATCGGCCCATAAAATCCTACCAGGCCTCTGCCAATGCCACCGGGAAATATAGGCCTCTTGTTGGGGTCGTTGCGGACCTACCCATATGATTTTTTGGGAATATTGCACCGAATCCCCACGCAACCCAAAATTCGTGGGCTAACACCCATAGAAAACTGCCAAAATCGCATGTTTCTTGTCATCGGCCTATAACATCATACCAGGCCTCCGCCAACACCGTCGAACCACATAACCCTTTTATCGGGCTCGTTGCAATCCCACTCGTATGAGTTTTTGGGAATGTTGTGCCAAAGCCTATGCAACCCTAGAATCCGTGGGTTAACACTAATAGAAAACTGTCAAAATCGCCTATTTCCTGTTCATCGGCCCATAAAATCCTACCAGGCCTCCGCCAACGCCATCAAGCAATGTGGACCTTTTGCGGGGGAATTTGCTCTAGAGCCTGATGCAGCCACAGAATCTGTGGGCTAATACCTACAAAAAATTGTCAAAATCGTTTATTTCCTATTCATCAGCTTATAAAATCCCACCAGGCATCCGCCAACACCGTCGGGCCACTTGGTCCTCTTACCGAGCTTGTTGCAGACCCACCCATATGATTGTTCGAGAATCTTATGTCGGAGCCCCATGCAGCCCCAAAATCCGTGGGCTAACACCAAAGAAAATTACCGAAATCACCTTTTTCTTTTCATCGGCCTATAAAATTCTACCAAGTCTCTGCCAACGCCATTGGGCCACTTGGGCCTCTTTTCGTGGTCCCTGTGAAACCCCCCTAATGATTTTTCGAGAATCGTACGCCGGAGCGCCATAAAACCCTAGAATCTGTGGGCTAACACCCATAGAAACTGGCGAAAATCGCCTGTTTCTTATTCATCGGCCTATAAAATCTTATCAGGCCTCCGCCAATGCCGTCGGGTTACCTGGGCCTCTTATTGGGGTCGCTGCAGACCCAGCCATATGATTTTTTGGGAATTTTGCGTCAGAGCCCCATTCAGCCCCAGAATCTGTGGGCTAACACCCACAGAAAACTTTTGAAATCACCTGTTTCCAGTTCATCGGCCCATAAAATCCTACCAGGCCTCCGCCAATGCTGCCGACCACTTGTCGAGTTCGTTCTGGACCCACCCGTATGATTTTTTGGGATTCTTACGCCAGAGCCCCAGACAGCCCTATAATCTATGGGTTAACACCCGTAGAAACTACCGAAATCGCCTATTTTTAGTTCATCAATCCATAAAATCCTACCAGGCCTCCGTCAATGCCGTCGGGCCACCTAGGCCTCTTATCAGGGTCATTGTAGACCCACCCATATGATATTTTGAGAATATTACGCTGGAGCCATATGCACCCCCAGAATTCATAGGCTAACACCTACAGAAAACTGTCGAAATTGCCTATTTCCTATTCATCGGCCCAAAATTTCCTACCAGGCCTCCGCCAACGCCATCGGACCACCTCAGCCACTTTCTAGACCCGTTTCGAACCCAATCGTATGAGTTTTTGAGAATCTTACGTCGAAGCCCCACACAACCCTAAAATTCGTGGGCTAATACCCATAAAAAACAACCGAAATCACTTATTTCCTATTCATCAGTACATCAAATCCTACTAGGCCTCTCCCAATGCCTCCAAGCCACCTAGGACTCTTTCTGAACTCATTGCGGACGCATTTGTATTATTTTTCAGGAATCTTGTGCTGCAGCCCCAGAATTCGTAGGCTAATACCCACAGAAAACTGCCCAAAATTGTTTGTTTCTTGTTCATTGGCCTCTAAAATCCTACCAAGCTTCCACCAATGCCACCAAGATATCTGGGCCACTTTTTGAGCTCATTGCGGACCCACCCATATGTTTTTTTAGGAATGTTGCATAGGAGCCTCATGTAGCCCCTGAATCTGTGGGCTAACACCCATAGAAAACTATCAAAATCGTCTGTTTCCTTTTCATTGGTCCATAAAATCCTACTTGGCCTCTGTCAACGTTGCCGGGCTCACTACGGACCCAGCCATATGATTTTTCAAGAATCTTAAGATGAAGCCCCATGCAACCTCAGAATTTAAGGGCTAACACCAAGGGAAAATTGCCAAAATCGTCTATTTCCTATTCATTGGCCCATAAAATCTTACCAGGCCTCTACAAACGCTGTCGAATTACCTGGGCCTCTTGCCGAGCTCATTGCAAATCCACTAGTATGATATTTTGAGAATCTTGTCCTGGAGCCCCATGCAGCCCCAGAATCTGTAGGCTAACACCCACAAAAAACTACCAAAATCACCTGTTACCTGTTTGTCGGCCCATAAAATCCTACCAGGCATCCACCAACGCCGTTAGGCCACCTGGGCCTCTTATCGGGGTCATTGAAGACCCACCTGTATCATTTTTTGGGGATCTTGTGTCGTAGCCCCATGCAGCCCTAGAATCCATGGGCTAATACCCATAGAAGACTATCGAAATCAACTGATTCCTGTTCTTCGGCCCATCAAATCCTACCAGGCCTCTGCCAATGCCGACGGGCCACCTAGGACTCTTTCTGAGCTTCTTGCGGCCCACCCGTATGATTTTTCAGGAATCTTGTGCTAAAGCTCCATGCGGTCCCAGAATTTATGGGCTAACACCAACATAAAACTACCAAAATTGCCTCTTTCCTGTTCGTTGGCCTATAAAATACTACCAAGCCTCCGCCAATGCCGCTTAGCCACTTGGCCGCTTGCCGGGGTCATTGCAGACCCGCCCATATCATTTTTTGGGAATCTTGTATCGGAGCCCCATGTAGCCCCAGAAACCGTGGGCTAACACCCACAAAAAACTGCCAAATCACTTGTTTCCAGTTCATCGACCCATAAAATCCTACCAGACCTTCGCCAATGCCGCCAGGCCACCTAAGACTCTTACCGAGCTCATTACGGACCTACCTGCATGATTTTTCAGGAATCTTGTACTGAAGCCCCATGCAGCCCTAAAATTCGTGGGCTAACACCCAAAAAACATTGCCCAAAATCTCTTGTTTCATGTTGATCGGCCCATAAAATCCTACTAGGCTTCCGCCAATGCCGCTGGGACACCTGGGCCTCTTGTCAGCCTTATTGCGGACCCACCCATATGATTTTTCAGGGATCTTGCACCGGAGCCGCATGCAGCCCCAGAGTCTGTGGGCTAACACCCATAGAAAACTGCCGAAATCACCTGTTTCTTTTTCATCGGCCCATAAAATCTTACCAGGCCTCCGCCAATGTTGTTGCGTCACGTAGGCCTCTTGCTGGGCTGGGTGCAGACCCACCAATATTATTTTCTAGAATTTTACATCGGAGCCCCATGCAGCCTCAAAATATGCGGGCTCGTTGTGAATCCACCCATATGATTTTTCAGGATTCTTGCATCGGAGCTCCGTGCAGCCATATAATTCGTGGGCTAACACCTACAGAAAACTATCGAAATTGACTGTTTCCTGTTCGTCGGCCCATAAAATCCTAGTAGGCATCCGCCAACACTGCCGTGCCACCTGGGACTCTTATTAGGATTATTGTGGATCCACTCATATTATTTTTTGGGAACCTAGAATCGGAGCCCTTGCAGGCCCAGAATCCGTAGGCTAACATCCCACAGAAAATTGCCAAAATTGTTTGTTTCCTATTCATCAGCCCATAAAATTCTACCAAGCCTCAGCCAATGCCGTCGGGCCACTTTGGCCTCTTGTCAGGCTCATTGCGGACCTATTTGTATGATATTTTGAGAATCTTGCGTTGGAGCCCCATGCAGCCTAAAATCCATGGGCTAACACCCACAAAAAACTGTTGAAATCGTTTATTTTTTGTTTCTTGGTCCATAAAATGCTACCAGGTGTCCGCCAATGCTGTCGGGCCACCTAGGCCTCTTGCGGGGGTCGTTGTGGACCCACCCTTATGATTTTATGAAATCTTATGTCAGACCCCATGCAGTCTGGAATATGTGGGCTAACACCCACAAAAACTATCGAAATTGCCTGTTTCCTGTTCATAGGCCCAAAAAATCCTACGAGGGATATGCCAATGCCGCCAGGCCACCTAGGCCTCTTGTTGTGCTCATTGCGGACCCATCCATATGATTTTTCAAGAATCTCGCACTGGATCCCCAAGCAGCCCCAGAATCCATATGCTAATACCCACAGAAAACTACCGAAATCACCTTTTTCCTGTTCATTGCCCCATAAAATCCTACAAGGCCTTTGCTAATGCTGCAGGGCCACCTGGGCCTCTTGCTGGGATCGTTACGGGCCCACTCATATGATTTTTTGATAATCTTGTGCTGGAGCCCCGTGCAGCCCACACCCACAGAAAATAGTCGAAATCGCCTATTTCCTATTCATCGGCCCTTAAAATCCTACCAGGCCTACGCCAATGCCGTCGGGCCACCTAGAACTCTTTCCGAGCTCGTTGCAGACCCACCCATATGATTTTTCAAGAATCTTGCACTAGAGCCCCCATGTAGCCCCAGAATTTGTGGGATAACATCCACAGAAACCTACCCAAAAGAGCTTGTTTCCTGTTCATCAGACCATAAAGTCCAACCAGGCCTCCGCCAACGTCACTGGGATACCTGGGCCTCTTGTTAGGCTCATTGCAGACCCATCCATATTATTTTTTGAGAATTTTACACCGGAGCCATATGCAGCCCCAGAACCATGGGCTAATACCCATAACAAATTGTCGAAATCATTTGTTTCCTTTTCATCGACCCATAAAATCCTACCAAGCCTCCGCCAGCGTTTTCAGGCCATCTAGGCCTCTTGTCGGGCTCATTGCAGACCTATCGAAATAATTTTTTAAAAATCTTACAGCGGAGCCCCATGCAGCTCCAAAATTCATGGGAAAACACCTACAAAAATCTATCGAGATCACCTATTTCCTATTCATCGGCCCATAAAATCCTACCAGGCCTCCGCTAATGCTATCGGGGACCTGGGACTCTTGTCGGGCTCATTATGGACCCACCTGTATAAGTTTTTGAGAATCTTATGTCGCAGCCCTAAGCAGGCCAGAATACATGGGTTAACACCCATAGAAATCTATCGAAATCACCTATTTACTGTTCATTAGCACGTAAAATCCTACCAGGGATTCGCCAATGCCATCGGGCCACCAGGACCTCTTTCGAGGCTCATTACAGACCCACTTGTATGACTTTTCAGGAATCTTACGCCGAAGCCTCATGCAGCCCAGAATCTGTGGGCTAACACCCACAAAAAACTACCAAAATCCTTTGTTTCCTTTTCATCGGCCCATAAAATTCTACCAGGCCTCTACCAACGTCATTGGGCCACCTAGGCCTCTTATCGGGCTTATTGCGGACCCACTCGTATGATTTTTCAAGAATCTTACGATGAAGCCCCAGAATCCGTGGGCTAACACCCACAGAAATATGCCGAAATTATCTGTTTCCTGTTCATCGGCCCATAAAATTCTACCAGGTCTCCGCCAACACCACCGGGCCCCCTGGGCCTCTTGTTGTGCTCATTATGGACCCACCCATGTGATTATTCAGGAATCTTGCACCGAAGCCTCATGCAGCCATGAAATCCATGGGTTAGCACCCACAGAAATATGTTGAAATCTCCTGTTTCCTGTTCATCGGCCCATAAAATCCTACTAGGCCTTCGCCCATACCACCGGGACATATGAGACTCTTATTAGGCTCATTACAGACCCACACATATGATATGTTAGGAATCTTGCACCGAAGTCGCATGCAACGCCCGATTCCATGGGCTAACACCCACAGAAAACAGCTGAAATCGCCTTTTTCCTTTTCATCGGCCCAGAAAATCCTACCAAGCCTTCGTCAATGTCACCGATCCACCTAAGCCTTTTAACGGACTTGTTGCAGACCTACCCATATGATTTTTTGGGAATCTTGCATCGAAACTCCATGCAACCCCAGAATTCGTTAGCTAACACCCATAGAAAACTGTCGAACTTGTCTATTTCCTTTTCATCAGCCTATAAAATCCCACCAAGCCTCCACCAACGTCTCTGGTCCACCTAGGCCTCTTGTCGGGCTCGTTGTGGAGCCACCTATATGATTTTTTGGTAATCTTGCATCGAAGCCCCATGCAGCCCAAAAATCCGTGGGCTAACACCCACAGAAAACTGTCGAAATCATCTCTTTCCTATTCATCGGCCCATAAAATTCTACCAAGCTTCCGCCAATGCCACCAGGCCACCTGGACCTCTTGCTGAGCTCACTGCAGACCCATTCATATGAGTTTTCGATAATCTTGTGACAGAGCCCTATGCAGCCCTAGAATCTGTGGACTAACACCCACAGAAAACTACCGCAATCGCCTATTTTCTGTTCATCGACCCATAAAGTCCTTCCAGGCCTTCGCCAATGCCGTCGGGCTACCTTGGCCTCTTAACAAGCTTATTTTAGACCCACCCATATGATGTTTTTGAGAATCTTATGTCAGAGCACTATGAAGCCACAGAATTCATGGGCTAACACCCATAAAAAACCACCAAAATTGCTTTTTTCATGTTCATCAGCCCATAAAATCCTACCAGGCCTCCGCCAATATCGCCAGGCCTCCTAGGCCTCTTACCGAGGTCATTGCAAAACCCACCTAGATGATTTTTTAGAATCTTGCGCTGGAGACCCATACAACCCCTAAATTCGTCGGATAACACTCACAGAAAACTGCCAAAATCGTCTGATTCCTGTTCTCGACCCTATAAAATCCTACTTGGCCTCCGCCAAAATCGCTGAGCCACCTGAGCCTCTTACCGGGCTCATTATGGATCTACCCATATGATTTTTCAGGAATCTTGTGCCAGAGCCACATGCAACCCCAGAATTTATGGGCTAACACCCACGGAAACTACTGAAATTGATTGTTTACTGTTCATCGGCCCATAAAATCCTACCAGGCCTCCGCTAACGCTATCGGTCCACCTGGGCCTCTTGCCAAGGTTATTGCTGACCCATACGTATTATTTTTCAGGAATCTTGCACCGAAGCCCCAAGCAGCTCAAGAATCCGTGGGCTAACACCGATAGAAAACTACTAAAATCACTTGTTTCCAGTTCATCGGTCCATAAAATCCTACCAGGTCTCCACTAAACGCTGTGGGGCCACTTGGGCCTCTTACCGGGGTCATTGTGGACCCACCCTTTTGATTTTGTGGAATCTTGCACCGGACCCCATGCAGTCTAGAATATATGGGCTAACACCCAAAAAACTATCAAAATTGCCCGTTCCTGTTTATCGGCCCACAAAATCCTACTAGGGATCCGCCAACACTGCCGGGCCACCTAGGCCTCATGTTGTGCTCATTGCGGATCCACCCATATGATTTTTTAGGTACCTTACATCGGAACCCCATGCAGCCCCATAATCTGTGTGCTAACACTCCCAGAAAAAAAACTGCTGAAATAACCTGTTTACTATTTATCGGCCCATAAAATCCTACTAGGCCTTAGCCAATGTCATCGGGCCACCTGGGCCTCTTGCTAGGGTCATTGCGGGCCAATCTGTATGAATTTTTAGGAATCTTGCACCAGAGGCCCATCAGCCCCAGAATCTGTAGGTTAACACCCATAGAAAACTACCGAAATCATCTATTTCCTGTTCATCAGCCCATAAAATCCTACCAAACCTCCACCAATGCTACTGGACCACATGGGCCTCTTGTTGGGCTCATTGCCAACCCACCCATATGATTTTTTGGGAATCTTGAGCCGGAGCGCCATGTAGCTCCAGAATTTGTAGGCTAACACCTATAGAAAACTGCCGAAATTATCTATATCCTGTTCATCGGCACATAAAATCCTAGCAAGCGTCCGCCAACACCGCCAGGCCACATGGGCATCTTTCCAGGCTCTTTGCGGACCCATCCGTATGATATTTCAGGAATTTTGCATTGGAGCCCCATTCAACCCCAGAATCAGTGGGCTAACACCCACAGAAAATTGTCGAAATTGCCTCTTTCCTGTTCATCGGCCCATAAAATCCTACAAGTCCTCCGCCAATGCTGTTGGGTCACCTGGGGCCTCTTACCGGGGTTATTACGGACCCACTTGTATGAGTTTTCAGGAATGTTGGATCAGATCCCCATTCAGCCCCAGAATTCGTGGGCTAACACCCACAGAAAACTGTCAAAATTGTCTATTTCCTATTCATCCACCCATAAAACCCTACCAGGCCTCCGCCAACGACGCCGGGCCACCTGGGACTCTTGCTGAGATCATTGCAGACTCACCCATAGGATATTTTGGGAATCTTGCGATGAAGCCCAATGTAGTCTAGAACCTATGGGCTAACACCCACAGAAAATTGTCGAAATCATTTCTTTCCTATTCATCAGCCCATAATATCTTACCAGGCCTCCACTAATACCGTCGGGCCACCTGGGCCTCTTGCCGGGCTCGTTACGAATCCACCTATATGATTTTTTGCAAATCTTGCACCGAAGCCCCGTCCAGCCTCAGAATCTGTGGGCTAACACCCATAGAAAATTGTCAAAATCATTTGTTTCCTATTTATCGGCCCATAAAATCCTAGTAGGCCTTCGCCAACACCGTCGTGCCACCTGGGACTCTTTTCGGGGTAGTTGTGGTCCCACTCATATGACTTTTTAGGAATCTAGCACCGAAGCCCCTAGCAAGCCCAGAATCTGTAGGCTAACAACGCACAAAAAACTTCCAAAATCATTTGTTTCCTATTCATCGGCCCATAAAATCCTACCAGGCCTCTGCTAATGCCGTCGGGCCACCTGGGCCTCTTGTCGAGCTCATTGCGGACCCATTTGTATGATTTTTTGGAAATCATGCATTGGAGCCCCATGCAGCCCAAAATTCGTTGGCTAACACCCACAGAAAATTACCGAAATCACATATTTCCTGTTCATTAGCCCATAAAATCCTACTTGTGGCTGCGTACATCCACCCTCCCCAGACCCCACTTGTGGGATTTTACTGGGGATGTTGTTGTTGTTGTTGTTAGCCCATAAAATCCTACTTGTGGCTGCGTACATCCACCCTCCCCAGACCCCACTTGTGGGATTTTACTGGGTATGTTGTTGTTGTTGTTGTTGTTAGCCCATAAAATCCTAGTAGGCCTCCGCCAACACCGTCGTGCCACCTGGGAATCTTGTTGGGGTCGTTGCAGACCCATCCGTATGATTTTTTGAGAATCTAGCACCAAAGTCCCATGCAGCCCCAGAATCTGTAGACTAACACCCCACAAAAAATTGCAAAAATCATTTATTGCCTATTCATCAGCCCATAAAATCCTACTAGGCCTCTCCTAATGCCGTCGGGCCACCTGGGCCTCTTGCCAACTCATTGCGGACCTACTCATATGATTTTTTCAGAATCTTGTGCAGGAGCCACATGCAACCCTGTTTTTCACCCTTCCTAACAATGCTACTACAAGAATTTCCATTGTCACATCTTTTCACCTCCATAGAACCTCATCAACAACTGTTTCAAACAAACTACAACTGGATCAAACATAAAATATAACCAAAAAAGTCTTTTTAATCATAATAACAAATTTTTATCATAAACACTTCATTTACTTTATATATCCACTCCACTCCATATGCAGCCAAATTTTCATCGGAGAACCAAGGCCACAGAGGAGTTGAACGTTGCACAATGTCCATGATTTCCTGATCTTCATTGGCTATTGGTATTTCACTTTTGAAGAAAAGAATGTATACATTCCTCACTAATATTTTAGCATCAACGAGACCAAAATTAGCTTCAGCTCTCCCAGGCTCCTACAAAGAAAATCTCTTAGAGATCAAATGGAGATAGAATTGATACCATGGAGAATACAACAATATACCCAGTAAAATCCCACAAATGAGGTTTGGAGAGGGTAGAATGTACGCAGACCTTACCACTACCTCATAGAAGTAGAGAGGTTATTTCCTCGGAACCCTTATCTCAAAACCCATAAGCAGAAAGAACTAGATATGGTACAGGACTAACATAGGAAATAAAAGAGCAAGGATAAACCCTTATCTCAAAACCCATAAGCAAAAAGGACTAGATATGATAAAAAAGAAAGGGAAGGAAACACAAAGAGCGACTAATAATGAATAGCACGTGGCAATATGTAAATATGATACAACCAACACATATAAGACAGATAATGAGAACACAAAAAAAAAAAAGAAAACACCCATGGAGAATGTAAATCAAAAAAATGAAAACATACCCGCCAACGTGAAATATAGAAGCCTTCGGGGAGGTTTTCAGTCATACAGTTAGGGGTGTTCATGGTTCAGTTTGGATCAGTTATTGGTTATAACCATAATAAAAACAATTTAGTTAGTTTTAAATTTTTAAAACCAAACCAAACTAAATTTAAAAAAAATAACCATCGATTTGGTTATTGTCGGTTTGGATTGATTTGGTTTATTTTTTTGGTTATAACAGTTAGGGGTATTCATGGTTCAGTTTGGATTGGTTATTGGTTAAAACCATAATAAAAACAATTTAGTTGGTTTTAAAATTTTTAAAACCAAACCAAACCAAATTAAAAAAATAACCGTCGATTTGGTTATTGTCGATTTGGATTGGTTTGGTTTATTTTTTTGGTTATTGTAGGTTTGGATTGGTTTGGTTTATTTTATTGAGTACATATACATCTCGATAGACACAAAAGCTAGTACATGAATAATTCACAAAAGGCTACTATGGATTCAATTAAGCAATAGGATTCGCCTATCGTGCCTTCGTGGTAAGGTAAGGCTTATTCCCGCAACTATAAAAGGACCATAATAACTATCACATCATTTCAACACAAATCTTCGACACTCATGGACCAATAGGTAACAACATGTAACACCTGATAAAATTACCAAAATACCTTTAGAGGAGAGTTATGCGCATAACACGTCGTCCTATGCTCTGATGGCAAATCTGAGACCGAATATGTGATCAACATGAAAAATTAAGTGGAAAAGTGATCTCGGTTGATTTTTAGAACAACCGGATCAAAAGATAGTTTTTTATGTGAAAAGACAAATCAGTGAGGAAGCGCGACAGGTGTGTAATGCGCACCTGCCGCGGACAAACACTTAATTTTGTTCCAAAATTTTTCTACGAGATTGAACAACTTGTTTGGTGAATTTTTGGAAAAAATCATCTTATATAGGGTCCCTGTCGCGCACCCCATGTTTCGAGACAGAAACATTTTTTCTTAATGTTGTGAGGGGCATTCTAGACCTTTCCCAAACACTCCTAAACTAAAAATACGATCTAAATGGTTTATTTTTAGTGTAGAAAGGGTTTTAAACCCCATTTTATGTCCTTTTTAAGTTCTTGAAAAAGACTTGGGCTAAAGAGAAGAGAAGATGAGCATAAAATTAAGGAGTTCGAGGAGAGTTCATAAGGATTGATTGTCAAAAGTCTCACACTAGGTATGTAAGGCTAAACTAAATCAGGGGATTGTTCTCCCATGTGCTCCATAAATGGTAATAGAGGAATTGAGAGTTCACAAGTCTCCATACATGTTTATTGAAATATTTTCTTGATTATTTGCTTGGAAATTATATCTATTAAACATATTTTCATATGTTGATTATCATCATAAACTTGTTTTCTTGAATTGAATACTTTTTTATGAGATAGTGTATAAACCTAATATGATAATTTGTGAAAGCATGTGTGAATGAACATAGGGATAGATTTTAGAGACATAACTTGAGTATGTGGATGGTAATCTTGATGTGAGTAAGAGGTTAAGTTAATTGAACTTGATGATCCTGTGAGTCTTCATAATTGAGTTCTTGAGTTCTGTCTAAATGACTTCTTCTTATTGATGCTTCTGAGTCCTTGAGTTCTTAAAAGAGAGTTGAGTTAATTGAGATGAGTTAAAAGTCCCTAAAAATAATAGAGGACTTTAGAGTTGAGTAAATAAGTTGATGAGAGTCTTTATGAGAATGATTGCATTGATGAGTGTCTCTCTGAGGCTAAATTGAGATGATGAAGATTCTTATGAGCACTGAGTCTCGGAGGAGTATCACGTATTGAATTGGGTAAGAGTGAGCCCCACTCGCACTCATTAACTACGTTGCTAAATATAAGATGAGGATTGAACCATTATATCATATGGTCCCATCTTGAGGTAAAGTCCCTGAAACAATAGAGGACTGTAGAGGTTAGATCCCTTGTGGGTCATATGTATTCCTTACCGGGCAAGTACGGAATGGTTATGGCAACATCAGTAGGATTATTGTACAATCACTGGCTTATAAATGATTGTGGTCGGATAAGAAAAACTCCTAGAAAATTCCCATATTGAGTACTCTAATTTGAAAACCCTAAAAAACCATAAAAGTCTACAATTTTCCTCAAAAATCATGCCAACCTACTTTTTTATAAAAACAAACACAAAAACACATAAAAACCATAAATTTCGCAATAAGAACACACAAAATCCTAAATTTTAAACATCAAATGTGTTGTATTTTGATAGTATATCACCTGTCTACCCGTTTTTTGTCTCGTAGCAAGTTTTGTAATAGCTTGGGCTATGGTTTGGATAGCCTGGCGAAGCTCAGCACTGGAAGTCTCAACTTATGAGGGTTGCTCAATAGAGACAATTGGATTCATGGGCTTCTCATGTCCTTGACGCTTGGGTGGGCTAACATTTTGCTTGGTGGGACATCCTCTACCTCTGATAGCTCTTTTGGGAGGCAAGATCACAACCCTGCAATGGGTAAAGCATGAATTAGAAGAGAACTTTTCATAGAGTATAACTCTATTGCATAATTTAGAATATAAAAGAAGTAAAACAATTCTTAATGTCCTATAGCCTCCCTACTATGGATGTGGAGATCTTCACACCAATAATAAGGACTCTACTAGACACAGCTTCATAGACTCCGTAGGACTCTTGATCTCTGTTGTTGGATACCAAGTTTATCATGTCCTGAGAGGGTATCCTAGACGTGTTCGGCACTCAGAGACTATTGCTAGTCCCCAAGCAAACCACTTGGACGCATCACATTCATTCATCAATATATATAAATCAGAAAACTCAGCAGAAGATTGAAGATAAAAGTGAGCACCTAAATCTCAAACAATATAAATAAAATAGGTTAGTCTAAAAGAAGGTAACTCAACAAGTCTTAACATCAATACTCGACTCTAGTCTATGAGCCCCTACTACTATTAAGCTGTGCCACAGATAGACCCATGGCTACCTTATAATAAAATAAATCTAACTCAAATTCTAACTCTAATAAGCAAGATCAAAATAAATGTAATGATCCTCTGAAGTAAATGAGGTTCACCAACTCTGCTGAAATGCTCATATCCTCAGCAGTGTGCCTGTTAACAATCTTTAATACCTACCTCTGTATCATAAAGTGATGCATTTTAAAAGGGGACATCAGTACATGAAATGTATTGGTATGTAAAATAGCTTAATTAAACAGAAATATGTAGAATAATATGAAAATAACATCAACTCAGAATATACTCAAACAGAATATCAAATGTCCATTTAAAGCAAGAATAAAGAGTAGGCAAGTTACCCAGCAACCAATCAAACCTCATCAATCAGCTCAGACTCAACTCAACTCGAATCAGAGTACACAATGTGGGAACTTTCTAGGAGTTTTTCTTATCAGACAATAATCATTTATGAGCCAGTGATCGTACAACAATCCTACTAATGTTGCCATAGTTATTCCGTACTTTCCCAGTAAGGAATGTATATGACCCACAAGGGATCTAACCTCTATAGTCCTCTATTGTTTTAGGGACTTTACCTAAAGAGGGGACTATATGATGTAATGGTTTAATCCTCATCCTATGTTTGGCAACGTAGTTAATGAGTGTGAGTGAGACTCACTCTTATCCATTTTGATACTCGATACTCCTCTTGAGACCCAATGCTTATAAGACTCTTCCTCATCTCGATTTAGCCTTAGAGTGACATTCATCAACTCAATCAGTCTCATAGAGACTCTCATCAACTTATTTACTCAACTCTAAAGTCCTTTATTATTTTCAAGGGCTTTAATTCATCTAAATTAACCCAACTCTCTTTTTAGAACTCAAGGACTCAGAATAGTCAATAAGAAGAAGTCATTTAGATAGTACTCAAGAACTCAATTATGAAGACTCATAGGATCATCAAGTTCAATTAACTCAGCCTCTTACTCATATCAAGATTACCATCTATATACTCAAGTCAATTCTCTAGACTCCATCCCCAAGCGCATTCATACATGCTTTCACAAATTATCATATCGGGTATATACAATATCTCATGAAAAGTATTCAATTCAAGAAAACAAGTTTATGATGATAATCAACATATGAAAATACATTTAATATATATAATTTTTAAGAAAAAAATCAAGAAAATATTTCAAGAAACCTATATGGGGACTCATGAACTCTCAATTCCTCTATTACCATCTATAGAATATATGATAGAACAATCTCATGCATTAGTTTAGCCTTACATACCTGGTGTAAAACTTTTGACAATCAATCCTTAAGAACTCTCCTCGAACTCCTCAATTTTATGCTCCTCTTCTTTTCTCTTTAGCCCAAGTCTTTTTCAAGAACTAAAAAAAGACTTAGAATGAGGTTTAAAATACTTTTTACGCTCAAAATGACCCATTTAGATCATATTTTGAGTTTATGAAGGGTTAGGAAAGTTCTAGAATGCCCCTCACAAAATTAAGCAAAAAATTTCAATCTCGAGACATGGGGTGCGCGACGCAGACCCTATATAAGGTGATTTTCAGCAAAAATTCTTTGAACTAGTTTTTCAATCTCATAGAAAAATTTTGGAACAAAATTAAGTGTTGGTCCATGGCAAGTGCGCGTTGCACACATGTCGTGCACCCTCACTTATTTGTATTTTTGCATCAAAAAATTATCTTTTGATCTGGTTGCTCTACAAATCAAATGAGATCACTTTCCTACTCAACTTTTCATGTTGATCACATATCTGGCCTCGGATTATTAGGTGTTACAGGTTGTTACCTTTTGGTCCATGAGTGTCCAAGATTTGTGTTTAAATGATATGATAGTTATTATGCTCCTTTTATAGATTAGGATTCGCTACAACTATGAATGGGAGGCTATGAGGCGTTTTAAGAAATGTTTCACTTTTTCATGGTCTATATCATACCTTAATTGTAAAGTAAGGCTTATTCCCCCTAACGAATGTTCTTTGCTCTTCTAGTTGTTGATCATGATGCTACAAAGAGGAAGACCAAGGAGGGATCGTGCACCTGTGGGACAACCAACTTACCCTGCCCCTTAAGCTCTTTAAGATGAGAGGCTACCAAAGTTGAATTTCAAAATTCTATCACCCATGCTATAGCCAACCAAATCAACCAAGGGGCCCAAGCCCCTCATGCTCTCACTTTAGCCCGAAGGGTAAAGAACTTCACTAGGATGAATCTACTGGAGTTCCATGGGTCTAGGGTGGATGAGGATCCCCAAGAGTTTCTTGATGAGGTGTACAAGGTTTTGACTATCATAGGGGTGACTTCGAAGGAAAAGCCAGAGTTGGTGGCCTACCAACTCAAAAGGGTGGCTCAAATTTAGTTTGTGCAATGGAAAATAGAGAGGGAAAATCGTGATGCAATTTCTTAGGAGGAGTTTAAGGCGGTATTTCTTAATCGGTCCTTCCCTCTTGAGCTAAGGGAGGCCAAAATGGTGGAATTCATGAATTTGAAGCAAGGGTCGATGAGTGTAAGAGAGTATGCCCTCAAGTTCAACCAACTCTCCAAATATGCTCCACAATTGGTTACCAATTTGAGGTCTAGAATAAACAAGTTTATGATGGGGGTATCCGATTTGGTAAATTAGGAGTGTCGTGCTGCTATGTTGATAAGTAATATGGATTTGTCCCGCTTCAAGACCTATGCCAAACAACTTGAGGGAGAAAAACTTAGGAAGAAGAGAAGTGGAGAGTCCAAGAGGGCTCGGTTTGAGCATGACTGGTTCCAACAAGGTATCAAGTTTCAAGGCTAAGGTCTTCTAGTGCTCCAAATAAGAGGCTTATTATGGATGAAATGGATAACCCAAGGTGGCAATGGTGGGATGAGTTTTCTAAAATGCCCAAAATGTGAAAAGCGTTATCATGGCAAATTCTTAAAAAATTCAAGTACATGTTATGGGTGTGGGAGAGTAGGTGATAAGCTTGTTGATTGCCCTTATGTTTGAAACAAGGGCAAGTAGGATTGTCCTCAATGTCAAGGTGGTTATGTTTCTCAAGAGGCCCAAGGAGGCAAAGGGTAGATAAGACATCCGGATATTGCTACTGGTATGTTGAAGTTTCCTTTGATCTTGATGTGTATGCATAGGTAGGTCTGAGTTTCACTATTCCTTTCATTATTCCTTTTGTTACTAGTGGGTTTCATGTGTGTCCCAAATTATTATGTGGACTTTTTTGTGTCTACTCCATTGGTGAGACTATTATTGCTAGAAAGGTCTATGGAAATTATTACATGGTCATGTTGCATTTAGGTCTTGACTTGTGATTTTGGTGGATTTTGATGTCATTTTTGGGATAGATTGGTTACATGCATATTGTGTGTCTATTGGTTGTAGAACTTATAGGGTCAAATTCCAATTGCCTATTAAACCCGTCCTTGAGTGGTCGTGAAGAGGTAGGTTCATTTCTTGTCTTAAGGTCTAATTGATCCCTAAGGATTACATTTATCATCTTGTAAGAGTAGGAATGTTGAGTCTAAGGTCCTTCCTATTGAGTCGATTCTGGTGGTCAATGAGTCTTTGATGTCCTTTTTGATAATTTGAATTTGGGGTAGTGTCTTTTGGTGTGGCTAGTACACCAGCTATGTCGATAGGTCTCATGAATAGGGTCTTAAATCCCTACCTTGGTATGTTGTGGTGGTCTTTGGTGATGATATGTTGGTTTGTTTCCGAAAGTGAGGAAGAGTTTGTGAATCATTTGAGGGTGATGTTATAAATTTCGAAGAAGGTGAGTTTGCTTGCTAATTATGGAAAATGGGAGTCTTTGGCATGACAAAAGGGTGGTTGGAGAAGTACATCGATTGACTAGGTTGGGAATGAGGTTGGGTGAAGTTGAGAATGGTGGTGTAGTGATTTTGATGGTTACGAATCTTCTTTGGTTGAAAAGGTCTAGTTAAGCAAGGCCTTGATTTTTGCCTTGCTAGAGTTGGAGGTCTTGGTAAGGGATAGTAGATTGGAGGTTTTCTCCCAAGGGGGAGATGGGTGGCTTTTGATGCCAAAATGGACTGTGTGTTTAAGATTGACAATTGGGTTAAGGTTTGTAGGTCCTTATAAGGTTGGAGGGATTGGAAAGGTTGCACAAGGATTGGAGTTGCTTATGGATATAGATATGGTTCGTCCGGTTTTCCCAAAAATCTATATTAAGATGGTGTATGGTGAGCCAGGTGCTATGGTAACTTTGAAGGTTGTGGATGTGATGAGGGGTAATTTGACTTATGGGAGGTTCCAGTAGAAATCTTGGATAGACAAATCAGAAGGTTGAGTGACAAGGATGTAACTTTTGTGAAGGGTCATTGTAGGAATCGATGGGACAAAGGAGTCAATAGGGGAGCCGCAACAATCGTAAAAGAGCTATATTCATACCTCTTTCACTCTATTCAAGCCTTAGATAACAAATAAGTCCTTCATGTGATTCCAAGTCTTAAGATTCAACCCTCATATCATTTGCATACATTCATGTTTAAATTGATAAATTCATGGTGATTTTGACACTTATGCTAAGGTTTTCTTTTTGAAATGATGTTCAGGGGCATTGTTGCATTCTTGCATAGGCTGAAATTATCTTGTTTACTTCTCTTGTATACGTTTTTTTGACATTCAGGGATGAATATTCCCAAGGGGGAGATATTGAAATGCCCCACATTTGCTTAGGAATACCCCATAATCGTAATTTCCTTATGTCTCAAAATTGAAGATATTTAAACACCCCTCTTTATAGCTCGAAAAGACCCCATGATGCATAATTTCTTCAATATCTCACAATCCGTGCAGAATTTTACAAAATCCAACTTCATATTCTTGTTCAGATGGCACAATTATATGGGAAAACGAGAACCCACAAGGTATACTTTATCCGTGCCAAGAAAAAAAATTGGTGAAACTTCGCAAAAACAATAACTGTCCGCGAACAGTCCGCGATGCAGACCTGGCGTGGACTAGTTCAAAAATTTTTGAAAAATTCTTTTTTTTAGTCCAGGGCAATTGGGTAAGAACCCAATATCTATATATGTGAAAATCTATCATTCTTTAGCTCTTTTTAGCCCTAAAACCCCATCAAAAACTCTCAAATTTCTCTCTAATCTTCGTCAAATTCTCCATCCATTCTCAAGACTTTCAAGAAGTTTTGTTGGAGTTCAAGGAAACTAAGTCAAGCCCCATGGTGGGATGAGTTTTCTAAAATGCCCAAAATGTGAAAAGCGTTATCATGGCAAATTCTTAAAAAATTCATAAGTCAAGCCCCAAGTCCTCCTCAAGTCCTTCTTCAAGAAACTTCAAGATTAAGGTATGTGAGTTTCAACCATTGGGTCCTTTCACCCATTGTGCCCAACCTTTCTTTTTTTTTTTTTACATAAATTACATATTTTCAAGATGGTTTATCTATGAATATATCTTATTATAAAGTTTGAGTATAAACCATTTTGGGGTTTTATGAAATGTTGTTCAACTATGCACGGTTTGAGCTATGGAGCTATGATCCATTGTGTGAAGGGGTTTTGATGTATCTTGCAAGAGGGTATTACCTAGTGATGGTTGGTTGATTTACATCGATTTTTCTCACATATCTTCACTCTTAGTTGCATGATTTTGAATTAACATAACACACCCGCCAAATGTTTGGTAAATTGTCTTGTTTAGGATTCTTGAGCTATTGATGGTCAATTGCATAATTTACAAGTCAAGTGACTTCATGATGTTCGTGGGCCACAAAGTATGTTTTGAAATGAAATTATCTATGTTTATACGAGTCTCAGTTGTTTATGGATTATTGAATTCTTATGTGAAGGTTTTTGTTAAAGCCTAGTAGATGAGGTTATGAACTATGTGGTATGTCTCACCCTGTAGTACAAGGCGAATTCCTACATGAAGGGGTTATGAACTATGTTGTGTGCCTCACCCTCATGTATGAATCAATGCTACTTTCTATCTTATTCTCCCATGAAGGGGTTATGAACTATGTTGTGTGCCTCACCCTCATGTATGAATCAATGCTACTTTCTATCTTATTCTCCCATGAAGGGGTTATGAACTATGTGGTACGCCTCACCCTCATGAATGATTCGACACTTCGTATTATATTATGTGTGCATGTAGGGGTTATGAACTAAGACATCCCTCTACCCTCATATACTAACCATTACCTACTAGAAGGGGTTGTTCATATAGCACTCATCCTCTAGTATAAGGTATTTGGAAGATCTAATCATGTCACCTTATTGTGTTGAACGATCTATGTAAAAATGATTATTTTCGAGCATGTTTTACCTCAAGCATCGTTCATGCATGCTATATTGATATCTTACTTATCCTTTGCTTATAATTATGCATTTTGATCATGTTGTCTATTCTTTGTTGCATTGCATCCTACATACTTAGTACATTCAAATGTACTAATGCATACTCTATGCCTACATGATGTTACCATGTAGGGACCGAAGCTCTATTTAACTGTCCTTCTCCACGTGGCTAGTTTAACATCTTGAAGATAAGCTTGGTGAGTCCTAAAGTTTGAGAACACTATCTACTTTCTCTTGTTATTTCTAAAACTTCTTTATGCTTATCACTATTTTGACTCTCTTGTTGTTGTATTAATTTCTTCCGTGACCAAGGATGTGTGTATGATATGCTAAGATGCTTGTTTGGAGTCCCTTTCGGTTCCCCATTCGTCGTGTCATGTTTAGGCCCTAGGTCCGGGTCGTGACACTTAAATCATAATCTAAGGTTTTAAGAAAATGAATTCAAGAATCCCAAAAAAGTATTTCTTGATTCTTTTTTTTCAAGAATTAGGGTTCTTCATCAAGAACTCTAAAGATTCTAAGTCAAGAATTCAAGAATCAAAGAGAATTTATTCAACCAATGTCTTTCTTTCACTTTAAAATAACTACCAAGATTGAGGATTTTCTCTAAGAAAGATAGTATTCATCAAATTTTGATGGTAATATCAACTTTTCAGATATGTAAGGCTAAAGTAAAAGCATGAGATTGTTCTCTCATGTGCCCCATAGATGGTCATAGAAGAGTTGATGGTCCAATGAGTCTACATACATGATTCCTAAATGGTTTCTTGAAAATTGTATTACTTACATGTATTTTCCTATGTTGATGATCATCATAAACGCTTTTCTTGAATTGGATGTTTTACATGAATTATTGCATCAACATTATATATTGATTTGTGAAAGCATGTGTAAATGAACCGAGGGATAGAGTCTAGAGCCTTGGCTTGAGTATGTTGAGTAAAGTCTTGATGTGAGTATGAGGTTGAGTTAATTGACCTTGATGATCATATGAGTCTTCATAATTGAGTTCTTAAGTTTTGTCTAAATGACTTCTTTTTATTGATGATCTAAGCCCTTGATTTTCCGAATTGAGAATTGAGTTTATTGTGATGAGTTTAATTCCCTGAAATAATAGAGGACCTTTGAGTTTGAGTTTATGAAATAATTAGACTCTCCATGAGACTAGTTGAGATAGTGCCTCCATGAGGCTACTTGATATGATGAGGAAGAGTCTTATGAGCGTTGAGTCTTGAGAGGTATATCAAGCATCGAAATGAGTAAGAGTGAGTCCCACTTGCACTCATTACCTACGTCATCCCAGCGTAGGAGCAGATTGAACCATCATATCTCATGGTCCCCTTCTCGAGTTTACATCCCTGAAACAATTAGAGGATGGTTGAGTTCAGATTCTTTGTGGATCATACTCGTCCCTTACTTGGCAAGTACGAGATGGTTGTGGTAATATTAGTGTGATTCTTGTACAACCCCTGACTCATAAGTAATTGTTGTAGGTTAAGAGAAACTCCCAGAAAGTTCCCAAGCTGCTGTGGCAACATTAATGTGATTTTTGTACAACCCCTGGCTCATAAGTGGTTGTTGTCGGATAAGGAAAAACTCCCAAAAGTTCCCACCTTAAGTACTCTGAGTTGAGTTCCATCGAGTTGAGTTGAGTCACATCAAGTTGAGTTGAGTCCCATAGAGATAACTTGAGTTGCATTGAGTTCTCTTGAGTTGAGTCTGCATTGATTGATGAGGTTGAGTTGATTGATGAGTCACTTGTCTAGTTTTTATTCTTGCTTTAGATAGACATTTGACATTCTGATTGAGTATTATTTTGAGTCGATATTGATTCTATATTATTCTACCATTTCTGTTTCACACAGCTATTCTACATACCAGTGCATTTCAAGTACTGACGTCCCCTTTTGGACTGCATTTTTTTATGATGTAGAGGTAGGTATTAGAGATTATCAACAGGCGCTCCGTTGAGGATCTATTTGCATTCAGCTAATCGGTGAAACCTCCTTGTCTTCAGGGGATTACCATATTGTTATCATCTAGCTTGAGTTAGTACTTTGTTTTCCTTGAGCTGGGTACCATAGCCTATCATGGTACCATCTAGATATTAGTGATAGAGCTTCATAGACATTGAGGAGAGAATTTTCCTTGACAATTTTTATTTATTGGAAACTAATTTTTTATATAAAGACTTGATTTCTTCGTGAGTATTTTTCTTCCATTGTTGAGTATGAGGTGACAATGAGGCCAAGTGGTTCGCTCGGGTACTAGCAATAGTCTCTGAGTGTTGACGATGAGGCTAAGTAGTTCGCAAGGGTACCTTCACAGGGCGTGACACATTGGCACCATAATAGAGTTGATAGAGGCTTCATAGACTAGAGTGTGATTGGTTTTGATTTGGATATTTATTTTGTACTAGTTTCTTTCATACTAGTCTTATTGATTTCACTAAGATTGCCCACCTTTTTTTATCTTTAGTCTTCCGCTGATATGTTAAATATTGATTGAATGAATGTGATGAGGCCAAGTCGTACGCTTGGGGACTAGCAACAATCTCTGAGTGTCGGTCACGCCAAGGGTACTCTCCCGGAGAGTGATAGTATTCCATTCAAATGAAACAAACCTAATGTAGATAATTATTCTGAAATATTTTTACTATCGTTCGTGATTATAGAGATAAACTCACGCTAATGTATGTTGTGACTCTAATTACTGGATAACATCGAGTGTGTATAGCAAAATTCTGAAGTACATACTTTATAATTAATATGCGGATAAAAGCGGAGGTAAATTGCGATTGTGGCCCCCACCTTCGTGATCGCAGAGCTACAGAAAGAACAATATTTAATCGAAAACCCTCTCAAGGAATTTGTCTAAACAGGCATAAGTGCTACTAAGAGAGTATAATATACAAACATAACACAAAGATTACACTCAAAGGAAAAAGGAGTGGAAGCTCGCGGAGATAATTAACGTTTTCACCTTAAAAAAACATCACTTATCTTGTAATTTAACTATTCTAAGTGGCATAACAAGAATAGTATCAGTACAAACAATACAAACTTATAGACATATTGATCGATCCAAATTCACCACATAATGTAACACCAGAATATATAACATAGACATTCAGAAGAGAAGATGTAATAAAATGGTTACATCACCCCAAATCTTTTTCCTCATGTTTTAACCATCCAGATATAGTCCATAAACTAGTACACTTTGGTATCAACTTCCTACCTCATTCTGCTGCCAACTATACTATGAGATATTCAATCTCCTATCACATAGAAAATTTTTGGAACCAAGGTCACTTCCACTCTGTTAACCAGTCTACTATTCTCTCTCAAATTATCATGCCAACACCTTGTCATAACAATAGTCCAATTGTATAACACATGAAGAAATAATCACAACTTATATATATATCACTATTTAACATGTACTCCCAATCTATAAAAGGACCATAATAACTATTCACACGATTTAAACATAAATCTTGGATACTCGTGGACCAACAGGTAACAACCACTGTATAAAGAAGTAAAGCTGGCTCTTTTACGACCCACACATAAATTGGTAGTGTACCAATATCGTATCCAAGCCAATCATTATTTTATACCAGGTGTGATATTCGAGTAAATCATTATTACTCTATTAGTGTAGATTGCAGCCAATGAGCAATCACAAACAACCTATGTTGCTAGGACTCGGATACGGGTAACTGAGATAGGCGCGAATTCGCAAAAATCTAAATTTTGAGATTTGGGGGGTGCGAATCCGAGTATGAATATGGTGGGGGGATTCAATTGCAAAATTTAATGTTGTAAAAATATAGTTGTAAAAATATTCTAAATTCAGCTAAAAACTTCAATATTATAAAGATATAGTTATAAAAGTACACGTTGTTACTAATTTTTTTCTTTTTAAAATATTTTTCACAAATATTTAGAGTTAAATAATATGATTTTTCAAACAACATGTGTTCTACTTTCAGTATAACTAATAAATATTTAAATTTCTATTTTTAAAATATTACATTTATCTAATTTAATTTTTAAAATTAGTCGAATTAACTGTTGAAAAATAAAATAAATTATTTTGAAATTGGTAGATGTAATGACCCATTAGGTTATTTTAAAATTAGTCTTCTTATTTCCTTGAAATATCCTTCTCTTGAATTTTAAATGGATATTTTGGACTATTGAATATTATGCTTGTTTAACTTATGGGTAAATTTAGACAGTTGATTGGTGGACTAAATTAGTAATTAAGATAATATTCTATACTAGTTGTCCATATTTATTAAATTAAATCAGTAATTGTTTTTACATGTTGAAACATTAATGTAGAAGGAATTATTGATTACAAACAATTATATAGGTGCTTAAAATATAGTGAAAGTAATTATTAGTTTTTTTTCTAGGAAATTTCATAAACAACTATAGAGTGAAACATAATAGGCTAAAATAACGAATGTTTCTAAAATTACATTATATAACTATAGTCATGCCAGCTCATATGTATAAATCTGTGGCTTTTGAATGTATAAAATAAAATTATAAATAGCCTTAATTTTTGAAAAGCTGACAATCTGCCTGTAAAATATGAAATCCGTTCCTTAATTGAAGGAAATCAATAATAATTAGAATTTCTTTCCTAAGGTGACTCTTCCATCGAGGAAAAGAAGCATCATTGGAGTTTCTTGCAGTCAGTCTCAAACGAAACAATTTAATATTTTCTGCATTATTAAACGACAAATCTGGTGAGATTATTTTCGTGTTTTTTATTTTTTGTGGGACCTATGTTTCTGATGAAAAAAGTGTATAGTGCTTCGAATTTATGTAGATATTCGTTCCAATACAGATTTGTCACTGCTTCATTTCTGTAGATTGTGGTCTTGCATTTTGTTGTTGTTATTTTTTTTTTTTTTTGAGTCGTGTGAAACATAATATATTCTTTTATCTCTACTTATAGAAGTTGTATGTTGCGTTATACATATGTGTTATGTATTTACAGATGTTTGGTAATAACGTGCATAATTGTATATTGTTTCCAGTTCTCGAATCATAGAAGGAAAAGATGGTGGAAACTATTCATCTTTCTTGCTTTGTAATCGTAAAATGTTATTCAGTTGTACGATAATAATTGTTTTTTTTATTTGAAGAATTGCATGTTGTTTCTACTGCGATGTGTATGTGTTGTATGACTTGTTCAAAAGGCTATTACGATTGTATCATTTGCTTGACTAGTGAAAATGGAAAATAATAATGAAGTGTATAAATGAGAACAGTAGTACCTATTACTCTGTATATAATTTTTGTATTTTAGTTTGTTTAAATGAAACCCAATTATGTAAAAATGTGTTGTGTGCAGCGATGTCGTCACTCGTGATAATTGTTATACATTCCGGATGATGATAATGGCTGTGTTGACTATGTTTTAGAGAGAGTTGATTTTAAGGAGAACTTAATGTATAATGAACTTTATACATTGATCGCTCGATAGCAGCGAGTTGATCTTATGAGGAAAGATTTGGTGTTTAAGTATAAAGTTGAACAAGGAAAAATGTCAATAGTGATACATAATGATATGGGTGTTAGGGTTTATGTTATGTTGAAAAAATCAACCAATGATTTTAATATGTATCCAATATGTGCAAGTATAATTGCAAGGGGCGCAAATGATATTAATGTGGGCAAAAGTTTCGGTGAACAGTCTGTTTCGGTGCTTGAAAAATTGCGAATGTATGAATTGGACGAATTTGAATCCAATCAGATGGCAATTGATGAATTGGTACAACCTCTTAATGTTTTGTAGTCCGATGAATTGACGGGAGTAATTTTGGATGCCTCGCATAAGTTTGTGGAAGTAGACCAGATGTATAGGGACAAACTTACACTGAAGGCTGTTATTGAGCATTATGCAATCGCGAATAGGTTCCAATTTAAAATTCAGAGATCGAATGCAGTCAGGTTAATAAATGTATATACTAGACATTTTTTAATATATATATAATTTTAAATGTATACAAATATATACTCTAGTCCATTATCGTGTTGTTTTGATGATGTAGACTCATATTGGTTATTTTGGGTTGTTATGTATAATGTTGTATGTTTTTTTGATTGTTAGTTTTGTGTATACAAGTGCAATTACACAATTGTGTGCAAGTCAGATGAATGTGAGTGGTTGATGAAAGCTTCTGCAATAACCAAGTCTGATATGTTTCGAATTAGGGTATACATGTCCATTAAAAGATAGAGTTTATTCACAAAGGCAGGCAACTAGAAATCTTGTTGGTGGGATCACGAGGCCTAAATTGGAAGATCACAGGAGAAAATACACTCCTTCAAATATAAGGAAAGACATGAAAATTGATCTTAGGGTCGATGTAACATATATGTTAGCCTGGAGGGAAAAGAAAAAGGCTTTGATTTCGTTGCGGGGGACACCAGTTGGATCCTATAACAAGTTGTTGGCTTATTTATACATGTTGGAACATACATATTCGGGCTCATATACAACTAAAGAAGCCTGATGAAGATAAATTTCTTTACATGTTTATTGCTTTGCATGCTTTTATCGGGGGTTTTGGTAATGTAGGTCTGTGGTTGTTGTTGATGGGAATCACCTTAGAGGTCAATTCAATGGGCAATTCGTTTCTGCAAATTGTATGGATGGAGCAGGTATAAATGTTTTATTAATTGTGTATAACTGTCTTTATCAATATCTATATGTATATGTGCATGATTTTATTTTGTAGTAATTTGTAATATTTTGTGGAAAATGGGACCTAATTCCCACTTGCATATGGAATTATATGGAATTATAGATTCTGAAAATGATGCCTCCTAGACATGATTTTTTGAGCAGTTTAAGGAAGCATATGGGCAGTGTCCTGATATATGTGTGGTTTCTGAGAGAAATGAAAGCATAATTAAGGCAGTTACGAGAGTGTATGATGGCGTTCCACATTATGCTTGTATATGACATTTATGGGATAGTGTTAAGACTTGATATCGAAGGTCTCATGAAAGATTGAATAAAGTATTTTATATCATGAAAAAAGCTTATATACAGTCTGATTTTGATAGACTAATGAGAATTGTGGAAAAGTTTGATGTAATGATTAACAAGTATTTGCAGTTAGCCGGATATGATAAGTGGGCTCGAATTTATGCTCCAATTCATAGGGGGTGGTGTATGACGTTGAATCTTGCAGAAAGTATAAATTCAGCATTGGTGTCGACGCGTGAGTTGCCCATTTTTGACTTCCTGGAGGAGGTGCGTTTGATGTTTAGAAGATGGAATTTGGAAAATCAGAAAGAGGCAACATATGCATTTACTTCGTTAATGGGTAAATTTCAGGATATATTGTTAAGAATGAAGCTAAGAGTACAACGATAACAGTATGTTTTGTATTTGTTTAATTATTATTTAACATGCATATTTGATTTTGGTAGGTGGTATCATCCACTGTTCACGTCCACAATGTCAGTGATGAAGGGAAAACTTTAAGGTATGTCTTTCGAGCAAGACATGTAGTTGCACTGATTCCAGATTGAACAAATACCATGTGAGCATGCCTGGGCTGTGTTGAAATTTAAGCATCTAGAGCCAGATGAATTTTGCTTGGATCTATATAAATCAAAAACTATGTTGAAGACATACCAAATGCCAACAAATCCATTACCAAATAGAATGGACTGGATTGTACCGGAATACATACTAGCTGAATTTGTTCTACCTCCTATATTCAAAAGACCTCCGGAAAGGCCAAAGAAGAAGTTAGAGACAAATCATTCTCCGAAATTGTCACGACCCAACCTATGGGCCGCGACTAGTACCCGATGAGGGCAC
>DF361419.1:7402-52006 GCA_000787875.1 Solanum virginianum | reverse complement strand
CAGTAAAACAGAGGAAACTCTGCCGAATTTTTGATAGATTTCCGCCTGTTACTAAACTCGAGAGTTAACGGAAAAAGAGAGTATAGGGTGTCTCTATCGGGCACGGGTCATGGCCCTAGGTGGGTCCTGACATATATCTACAAGGTGGACGCAAACGTCATCGTGTAAATTTTAATAGTACAACAACAACAGCAACATACCCTTTAAGTAATTTATTTTAAGGGATATAAACTTAGTTTTCTCTTTAATAAATAAATTATTTTTTGAGTGGGCTTTTTATAATTTAAGTAAGGAAAAAGTACACAAAATAGACTTAATTTGAAATTATCTATCCTTGATAGACTCAATATAAACTATTTACCATTAATGGACTCATTACACAAACTATTTACCTTTCTACTTCCTTACCCCTTTTAATTTCGCATGCTGACGTCATGCTGACGTTAGCATAAATACCCTGAAATATACTCTGGCGGTATATTGATACCCAATGAGTATATATGATTTTTTTTAAGAAATAAATAAAAAAATTATTAAATTCTAAATTAGTAGAAAATATATTCGTTATCGGTATATGTATACCCTGTCGATATATATACCATATCAATATCATATAATATTGAGTTTAATCATCTGTGATACTCTGTTGGTATATGTATACCCTATTGGTATACCATACAAGCAAATGCTGATGTCAGCGCACAAATTTTAAACAAAATTTTAATAATATAGAGATAAAAAATATAAAAAGATATATGAATATAAATATTTTTATTTAAATGGATATAAGCTTAGTTTTTCCTTTAAATAATGCAATCCTCGCATTGTTAATATACATGCGTACTTGTGAATTTTCATAAAACGATTATAGAAATTTTTACATAATTTAATGCAAATATCAATTAATACTGCTAAGTGCTAATTGAATGATATAATTACTCCCTATATTCCAAAATAGTGGTCATATTTTATTTTTTAAGAGTCAAAAATTATATAAATTTTGATCAACATTTTAAAATATTTTTTCTTTCTTTATAGAAGGTTTATTTGGAAAAATTATAATTGAAATTGGTGTGATTATTAGGATAGTAGTTATTACCCTAATAGTTATTATAATTATAAGTGTGCTCTTTGGTTGTACAAGTATAATTATAACTTATAAAGTTATATTAAATTTTTTTTAAAAAGTAATTATTTAAAATTAAAAATTTATATTAGACAAATAAAAATATTTATAAATAATATTAAATTAAATATTTAAGAAATATATCGTTTTTTAAAAATATATTAATCAGTAAATATCTGTTCTTAACTAATATTATAAAAAAATTAATTTTTATATATATATTTTTAATGAATATGTATTGCCTTGTAAATTCACTTTCATAGTGAAAAGTATATTTTTCATCATGTTATAATGTTTAAAATATTAAATTATAGAATTTAAAGAAAAAATGTCACTTGTATTATTTTTTGTCGTGGCAGTAATTTTTCCTAGAGCATTTAACCAAACACTCCAATTTTCAAATAGGTGAAAGGGACGGGATTTTGATGTTTTAAAAGAGTAATTTTCACGCCCTAATAAAATCAACGGCTTATACACCTACCAGAAAACCATCAATATAAGCAAACCAAAAGCCAAAAAGACGCACTTCTTCACAAACAAAAAATAACGTATTTTACTCCGCTTCAGCAATGGCTCAGGTGTCAATCTCGCTGCTTAATTTCCTCAACGACGGCGAAGACGACGATGTCGAACAGCAAAACGCCGTCGTAGAGGAGGACCTCGACTCTGCTCCTTACTGGCCTATCAGTTTCGGTGACTTCGATGTTTACGGCCCCCCAGATCTCTCTGATTTCCCTCGTCGTCCCCATATCTCTTCATTTTCTCGTCAGAGGATCGATTTTGCCCTAAGAGATGACGTTTCAGAAACTGATTCGATTGTCACCGTCATGGACCGCCGGAACCAAGCAAACTTTGTTATGGACATGTTTCAGCAACGGGTTGAGCAATCTCAATCTTCGAACCGTGTGATTTCGGACCCTGAATTGGAGGCCGGTTTCGGTGTGATTGAAGGGAATGAGTTTATGGACTTGAGTAGCTTAGACGTAGATTTTGGGCTAGGGTTAGGTTTTCGTGGGGACGCTGATAATTCTGGATTCCATATTGAAGATTGTCATGGCCCTGAACAGTTTGTTAGAGGGTTGAGGGCTGTGGATGTTGAATCTGACTCTGATCATGACGAGAACTGCGTTTTTGGCAGATTATTCAATGTGGATGAAGCTGATGGCGACGACGATGAAGACGAGAATGTTCGCGACGATGGGAGTGATGCCCCGAGTCTTCGCCTGTGTTGGGGTTCCTTCCAATTGGAGGATCATAGGGATGTGAATGAGGACTTTGAGTGGGAAGAAATTGATGGAACAGTTGATGAGAGAGAGCTTCTGAGCATGCTCTTAGATGATGAGGAGATAGCTGAGTCTGCTGCTCTAGAGGATAGAGCAAGAGAGTTGGAAAATGTGGAGTGGGAGTTTCTGTTGAATGTTCAGAATTTGGAGCCTGACCCAGAAGTTAGGATTGGAGAATTCAATTTGGGTCATCATATTGATCAAGACGATTACAATTACACTACTGAGTATGAGCTATTGTTTGGACAGTTTGCAGATGGCGAGATTGGGTTCATTGGCGGAAGACCACCAGCTTCCAAGACTGTTGTTAGAGACCTTCCAACTGTGGCTGTGAGTATAGATGATTTAGAAAAGAACAATGCTACTTGTGCTGTCTGCAAGGATGAAATGAATTTGGGAGAAAAGGCTAGACATTTACCATGTGCTCATAGGTATCATGGTGACTGTATTCTACCTTGGCTTGAGATTAGGAATACCTGTCCAGTTTGTCGATATGAGTTGCCCACTGATGATCCCCGCTACGAGAGGAGGAGAAGGGTCCAGAGTCAAAGAGTCGGTCAACTTGATTGAAGGTATATTTTTTGCATTTATGTAGATGGCTTCACAACAATCAACCCCTTGAGCACTTGGTCTGCTCTTTGTTGATCTGCTGTTGAAAGTACTTGTTGGTTTCCTTGAATTAGGATTGTTAATAGATGATTTTGATGTCAGTAATACATGGATGTTTAATTGCCTTGACTGTATATTTAGAACTTTATATATGAGGCAAGTTCAGAGAAAAAATGAATTGTCTATTTAATCTTACTTTTTCTTGCAACTTTACTTTTGCACCTTATAGATTGTATAAAGGTCATAGATAATAAGACTCATTGACATTCATCATCTCTTTAGCCCTTATGTTGTAACCATGTAACAGTAATTTCACTAGTGACGAGATCCTTATGTTGTAACCATGTAAGGCGATTTCACTAGTGACCAAATAATCACCCCTTTTTGACAGAAGTGTGTCAGATGAGCACCTCATGTTGACATAGCAAATTGTGTATATAATACATTGAGCACATGAAAAGCTTTAGTTATGATTTCTCTTTTAAAAATTCACCATTCCTTCTCTTAAATTCGGATGAGACGTGAAAAGGAAAAAAAAACACTGAAAAGAGCATCTAGCGCTATCCGATGAGTCCCTGCGGATTTTCCCTGTTAGACTCTTTTCTGGTGATGGTGAAGGTGATAGTTCATTGTCTGGAATAAAAGGGGAAAAGAGATAAAATGCAAAAGGTGGGTATTTTTTTGCTGCCTGGAGAATTTTCGGTCCAGATCCATCAGGGTGACAGCGCTCACATTTAAAGTAGCCATCCAAATGACCCCAATGGATTGAATTCAAAACTTTCTACCCACCGCCTATTTGACGTGTATATAATGATGCAACGTGGAAATGAAAACAAAACCCTAAATCTAAGAGCAACAATAAAAGATAGGTAGATTGACACGAATGTAACTAATTGAAAATTAAAGGCTTCTTTGATAGTCAAAACCCTCAATTAAGGAATCCTAAACAAGCACCTATTGGATACCTTCAAGAAGAAGAATTTGTCAAGCAAGCAGTCTCTCTAGATGACCCCTAAGAGGAATAATTCCTCAAGCAAGCGATTTCGCCAACATTGTTTGCCAACAAAATCCATAGCCCCATTCTCTGAAGAGTCTCGTTAAATCAAATCATATCAAAATCATCTTCCCAAAATAATCTAAGTCTAAATGAGTTCTTCTTACCTATTTATTGCCTAAGCTCGCTATTACATAAATGCGCAAACGTGTCATTCCAAAAATCGCAACATAACCCTAGGTTGCGTCGCTAGTTGAGTCATGGTATACTTACTGACCATTTGTGCCATTATAGCCGTATGTTGGTTATGCTCTAGTTCTTAAGTTGCAATGATGGACCATATGTAGAGTCTCTGGCCCATGTTTCATCCTTCTCCAAATATTCTTCTAAGTGGAGCCTTATATTTCCATTTTAACATGTTCTTGGGATTCAAACCTTTATCCCAACAAATTTTGAGTCGGATGTGTGGACATACCAGTGGGGGGATAAGATTAAGAATGAGATCATTCGTGGGAAGTTAGGGGTGGCCTCTGAGGCAGACAAAATGAGAGAAGTGAGACTGTGATGGTTTGGGCATGTTCAGAGAAGAAGTGCGGACGCTCTTGTTAGGAGGTGCGAGAGGTTGGATTTAGAGGTTACTATGGAGAGATAGAGGTAGACAGAAAAAGTATTGGGGGGAGATGATTAGACAGGATATGACACAACTTTATATCACCGAGGACATGACCTTATATAGAAAAGAGTGGAGGTCGCGTATTAGGATAGAATGTTAGACGACTAGTAGGGGTAGGGTGATGTATGACCTTGTGATATAGTAGGTTAGTAGAGGTAGTCGTGTCTTTATATATTTCGTTGTTATTATCCGTAATTCATTTGTTACTTTTATTGTCTTTACGAATTATTATTTGCTTTCCATTTTAGTCATTTGGTTTCATATCTAGCATTTTCTGCTTTTTGGGATGATATTTTTGATATGAAAGTCTTTTGGAAACAACCTCACTTATCTCTATGAGGTAGTGGTAAGGTCTGCGTACATTTTACCCTCCCCAGATCCCACTTGTGGGATTTTACTAGGTATGTTATTGTTGTTGTTTGTTTTTTTATTTGTGATGAAATAGCACAAACAAAAACCATGTCCGACCCAGCCTAAAAGTGGCCAGTCCAGTACAAATGTATAGCAAAACTTAAAAGAATGTAGCCAAAACAAACAAATATATGAAATCCTCCAAGCCTCCGAAGAAGCAACTTATTAAAAGTCCTTCAACTCCTTATCTTGGCTTTGTGTGCAATGTCGTGATGAAGCTCGGGTTGCATCAATAAATAGGCAAAAAACAATGAAAGTCGAAGTCAAAACCTTTCTATATCTGCGTGGATTAACTCTTGTATCCTAGCTCTTCTATCCTTGAAGTTCATTCTTTCGCTATCTTTTCGCATTCAAAAGCTTAGATTCTGCTTGAGCTTTTTCTGACTGAAATTTTTCTGCTCAATGAATCGCCCTATGTTCCATCTTGCTATGTGAAGTTAGCTCGTTCTTTGGGTATGGCTTCTAACGTAGTATTTTAGTTAAGCATGCAAAATTAAGGTTCGTTTACTGAGAAAGGTTCAAATGACGCAAATTTATTCTCCATAATTTTGAGATGATTTGGGGGGTCGTTTTATGGCTTTTGTATTGGTGTGACGAAAGGAGTGGGGTGCTGAAGAGTGGAGGGGCAGTGACGAAGAAGAAGAAAGGGGGGTTGGGGGCAGGGGGGACATTGCTTTGCTTGGATTTTTTTTCCTTCTGATGAATTCATTATGGGCATCAAGTTGATGCAGAAACAAAGATTTACATGGACAAAAGCAAAATAACAGAAATAAACTCTTGTGTCAGTTCTGGTAACTAAAAACTAGGCTAGACAACCCTTCGGGGTAGCCCAATTGTTTGGGATTGGGACTTTTCATGTTGGAGGTCTCAAGTTAGAAACCCCTTGCCAATGAAAGCAAAGGGTTTGCCTTCTGGGTCGACCTCGTCGCACTAGGCTTACCCAGTGTGGATTATCTCTCCTGCGTGGTTTGTGAGCTATTGCATGGGAGCGGGGATTTTACCTTGTGAGCATCCAAAGGGTAACGGCTATGGATTTCCCTTGTCATAAAAAAAGGCTAGACTAGTGAACAGACAAAATCGAAAAGTGGTCAATGCTTGACCACAGGAATAGCTTGAGCCAGGAAAAAAGTTGAGTTAAACATTGTGCTTTTTAAGGATTGATGATACGAAGTTAAGATACCATCCCCCTATTTCTCTCTGATCAGATGCACCAATAATAGTTTCAGGGACAATCAGCCAGATGCTCTTGATGGCCTTGTCAACTTTGTATGAGTTCGAGCTCCTATAATCCTCTTTGGGATTGATGTGGATTACCAAAAATTGAAAAAAAAACATGTTCCATATCTCCGAGGCTGCTATTCAGTGGAGTAAGAGGTGGTTGACACTTCCCCAATTGTATTTTCCTTTTTTAGAGATTGTCCTGGGTCAGTCATGCTTCATGTAGAGCTATCGGGGTGAAACAGATGACTTTAGTTGATAGTTTTGTTCTTCAAGTTAGCTTCTATGGCCGAGACGGTGGGATAGGAAGTATTTCAGTCCTTGTCACATCGTCAGCGAGTTCTTCATGCGGTCCGATTTTGATGACCCACGTGTTTAAGACACATTTTTGTCGAATTTTGAAGTGTCTATTTGGTCACTTGTTAAGTTGGAGTGTCTTACTGGCAAATTGTGCCAAGTTCGAGGGGCTATCCAGGTATTGACCATTTTCTTTCTTTTTATAGATGTTTAAGCTGAGATTTATTGCTTGTTGTGATCATGGATTTTCAATTGTCACTCAAGACTGGAATAGTTGGAAATGAGGACCCAGGAGTCATTTTGGCAAAAAAGGGTGTAATTTGTGGTGAGAATATTTGCTTAAACTTGAACGTAAGTGAAAAAGCAATCACTTTTGGAAGACGACAAAATCAGTTGTTAGGAAATTCTGATTTTGCCAAATATTTGAGAAGTCTTTAACACTTCTTATCATACATGCAAAATATGTCGGTCTATGCAGAAGCAGATCTTTGATAGCAGCTGCAGTTTAAGTGTGTTGGACCTGAGAGCATATATGAACAGGTTTGTGAATATGTCATGATAGTTTCTGATCCGAGCATGTCAATAATGAGGCTGTGGATGGCTATATAAGAACAAGTCTTGCGCTAGTTCAGTTTTTGTATGTATTTTTGTTCTGGGTTTCTATATAAAGCCATGTTTGTGTTTTGTAGCTATCAATATATTGTGTCAGTTTCATTGCTACAGTTTCCTGTTCTATGCTTTTACAACCACATTACTATTTACTGCAAATCGATGATCTTTTGAATGTGATCTGAAGATTGTATGTCCTTATTGGTGCATGGAATTTAACTCATATTCCTTTTTCAGGACATTGGAGATTTGATTCATCATGTCTAGTTTCAGTTGCTTCAAAGCTTTGGCAGGGCAAAACCAGAGTTTTAACTGAGACTGTGACTGCTTGCAATTAGTGCACACTTCCATCAGGTTGTGTATGGCCAACAGGATGATGGCTAGTTGGTCAAGGTTGAGAGAAGCTTTATGGAAACAATTAGGAGCTCTCCTTTTGTTTATATTCGTAGACCGTGAATTTTTCAAATTAGAGATCATGCGGAAATTTTAAATGGTGCTTGCTAGTTGTTGGCTAAAACGTGGACAAGTAGAAATTTTTCTCGTCCAGCTGGATGTATTATTCTAAGTTTGCCAGCTTGTAAATTATAGTTCTTGAATTTCTAGTTTGATATTGAAATGATATTGCATGTTCAACTTGGATGTCTAGCTTGGTTCTTTTGGGAAAATACGAAGTGAACAAAAATGTTCATTTCCTTTATTTCCTACCTATGTAAGAAGGTGCTCTTAAGAGGTCGACTGGCAATATTCATTGCATTCTTACACCATCAAGGGTTAAAAGAAGTTACTTGACCCGAGGACCAGGAAGGTTATTTATCGGTCTGATCATCGATATTGCCAGGTTTGCAGTGCCCCCAGTGCTGCCTGTGTGATCATCTCAATGACCTGTTTTGTATCTTCATTTTCTCAATGTCTGCCATCACAGCATTTGAAACTTCTTCCTATATAGTACCAACTATATCCAAACATAAATCTCATCATCCTGAGCAAGGATTGTCTCCCTAATCTTTGCAAACATCCTCTACTTATGTTCCTTGTACTTGGGAGATGCTCATATGTTCAGACATCTCACCCGTCATACTTAACTTAGGTCCCTTGGCGCCTGGATCCTCTGTTCAGGCCTCTTCCAGTTCTTCATAATCTAAATCAGTGAGTCCTGTTCCTCTTGAATTGCATCTCTTCGTCATCCATCTCCATTTTATCTGGTGCATAGGCAGAAGCAGATCGTGATCCTCATCAGCAGCAAAATCTATTGTCTAAATCATGCCGATCAACCATACCCATCAGCAACTTCTCCTGTTCAATCTCATCTTCAGCTTTCTTCTGCATAGACATGTCCTGTGACCTCTCCCATTCCAACCTATGCAGACACTGCTCCACGACTGTTGTCATGTCAACAGCACTCTTCCGCAGTTGGTTTATCTGTCTAGTGTTTAGGAGGCATCACGACTTTCAAATACGAATACTCTACTTGACCAATTGTTGATTTGACACACCCTAAGAAGCTATTATTAGAGAACGTATTCTAATACTTCGGAATTCTAAATTTGACTATGACTAACTTATGTAGTTACTTAATACATACTAATTGGTAGGAAAAAAAATGTAATTGAACTCTCTTGATTTTCCAAATTGGACAAATAAAATGGAACATCTACAAAGTGATTTGGAATGGAGTGTATATTTATGGGATAATTTAAGCAAGTAATAATGACTAATGACTTCTCCAACTACGATTTCTTGATGCAAATCTAAATTTAGTAAAATTCTAATATGGTTACACTTCTCCACTGAACTCACTGTGTCTAAATAGCAACAGTATTTTATTTCTCTTCATGCATGGTATATGGAGTATAAGGTAAAATGTTCACAAACTAAGCGAACTCCTCATTCTGAAATTACTACTATGATAAATATCAAGCCAAGAAACTTCTTCTGCTCAAAATATTCATAAAAATCCGATATTTACTGATGTACTCTACCATGGTTAAGTAATAAATGAACTAAGATTGTACATTAATTCACCATGATTAGGTGATAAAAAAAAATATACATAGGACAACATATTATACTATCATCAGTTTAGTATAAACACAAGTTTGTGTAAAATTTTTATTCAATCCTCTCGGTTCCTTCCTGTGTCTCTCTTTAGCGGCGGATCTAAGATTTTAAAGTTGTGGATACTCTCTTAGCTTAATAGCTGTGAAATTAAATTTTTTATTAAAGGGTTCAAAACATAAAAGATAAATGCACAAGAATCAAAGCATGTTCAACATTTATATTATACATACAAAATATAATTTAAAATATATATAAATAGTATCTTTTTCGCAGAAGAGAGTTCAAATGAACTACTTGGGCCTATGTAGCTTAGACCTTTCTTAGCTACCAGTGATAAAAACAATTAATATGAACAACTATTCACCATGTTTCTTTCTACTTGTCATAGTTTCCTTTTTTTAGAGTTAAACAATATCAATCTTGAGTAACATTTTAATATATAATTTTTTAAATCATATTGATATAGAAAAATTATAAATTATAGTACTTTTAGTATAGTTTTTTAACATTGAAATTTTAATTTTAAAATGTTAAATTATTCTAATCTAATTTAGCTTTGAAAATTATAAATTAATTTTGCAAAGTGAAACATGACAATTATTAGGAATGAAAAGAATAATATATATTATCTTGAATAAAGAAGAAAAAAAGTATTTATTTGCGTATCCTTTTTTTTAGGAGAAATAGTAAAAGAGCAACTATAGAAAAAGAAAAGAAGGAAAAGTAGCAAAAATGTGACAGTACTTATATATTATTGTGGATAAGTAAACAAGAGTGGTTTAGAAAATTAAAAAAAAGAAATATGGAGAGTGATATTTGAACTCAAGCCCACCAATACAAAAAAAAAAAAAGCCTTAAACAGCTACCTCAAATTATTTGACCAATCAAATCATTTATTTAATGGGTGTTCTATGTTAAATTTATATAATTTTTTAAAAAATTTTATATAAATATATAATGTCTGATACTACGGATGCTCGAGCACCCGACAAACTTCACATGGGTCCACCCCTATCTCTTGTTCTTTTCTGTTTCAACTTTCAGTAACTTTTGATACGGCTGAAAATTTGAATGCTCCTGACGTGGCAACTAAACAAAATTACTTGGATAAACAAATATAGTATATAATTTTTTTTAGAAAAACTAAGTTTATTCCCTGTTCAAGCAACTATTTGCATCCACATATCCTTTTATATTTTACGCCCCCTTACTATTAAAATTCGTCCTCTGTTATTAAAATTTGCGTGTTGGTATCATGCTGACGTTAGCACTAACTTTGTATGATATACTAATACGGCATACATTACAGAGGATTAAACTCAGTCCTATATGATACCAATATGATATTAATATACAGATCGAGTATCATAAATAATATATTTTCTACTAATTTAGAATGTAATAAATTAATTTGTAACTTTAATAATTTTCTCTTAATTTTTTTATTTATTAAAAGAAGATCTCAAAATTATATGATAGCGATAGGGTATCAATATACCGATGCAGTATCACAAGAGTATATTTTCTACTAATTTAGAGTTTAATGAATAATTTTGTGACTTTAATTTTCTAGTCCTTTACGATACCGATATGGTCTAGATATACCGACGGAATACCACAATGAATATATTTCTACCAATATAGAGTTTAATAATTTTTTCAAATATTTTCTTAAAAAAAATATAATCATTCAATTGGGTATCAATATACTGCCAGAATATCACAAAGAATTGATCTCATTCTATATGATGCCATTATGGTATATGTGTACCGCCAGAGTATCACAGAGGATTATTTCATAATATTCATGCTGATGTCAACATGATGTCACGAGTGAAATAAAAAGGAGAAATTTGGGTAAGAAGGTAAATAGTTTGGACCATGGGTTCATTAAATCTAGATAATTTGGATTGAGTCATACTAAACAAGCTTGGTGCAACAAATTCGACTATGAAAATTAGAGGTAGTAAAATAAGCCCAAACGTAAGCAACCCGCTCATAATTTTATAGGTTGGGTTCAGTATGATTTAGAATTAGACTAATTTTCAGCCCAATACAATTTAATCCATTATAAAATAAGAGAAACTTACAAAAATCATTACAGTTTAAGGGTTATTAAAGTTCAATAGCTATAAGTATGCTAATTACGAAAAATGACTACAAAATTTATGTGTATAACTCATTGTATTAATTGCATAAAATTGATTTTCTTTTAGTACAATTATACAGTTATAGTTAGCTAGCACTAAATAAGGTATATTCTATTTTTAAAAATGAAAATTCTTTTAATTAAGTCCCTTAAACTCTCAAATTTCCATGAATCAATTAACAATTAAAATTGATTCAATAATTACCGTTTGGACTATAATCATTTTTTAGTGAAAAATTTGAGATACAACATAGACAAATCTTTTTGTCTATCTTAATTTTTCTCAAGCATTAACATCATACAAGTATTAATCCTCAAAATTGATTTAGTTAAATTGATTTTTTTATTTTTGTGGAATAATTGATATTTCAATATTAGCCTAAATTGTAGTGATTTTAAATAGGTCAATTCAATAGTACACATAATTATATTGATTAGACATTCTAGACAATAGAATAAAAATAATTGCTACATCGATTATAATATTGACGATATAGTGTTGGAGGAGTATGCTTCATATTCCAATTTAATTAATCTAATTTTAAATTTATTAAATATATATGTATCAAAATCAAATACATCGTTAAAGGTAATGATACTCCTACAGAATACAAATGTTCCTTTAACATATATAAATACTAGAATATATGAATACACGTGCCTACCAGATACATAATATACACATCATCAAAATACAAATGAATGTAGCTGTTAATTTAACATATATAGTGTATATATATATAGAGAGAGAGAGAGAGAGAGAGATTTAAACGTATATTTTTGAATTTATCAAATTGCACCGAACTAAGCTTCTCCTTCAAATCATCAACTATGTTGTAATTTACATAAATCTATATATATGGGGCTTCAATCGAATGATTCTTCACATAAAATCTAATTTTCTGTATGGAGAAAAATAAAATGCATTATGTGTGTATTAGTATATGAATACAATTATTATTGTATATTATTATACAATTTCAATATTAAGGCTTAATTTGCTTATATTTAATTTTTTTTATTTTTGTCAAGTAAGTTGTATTTTATTTTTGTTCGTAAAAATTATCAATTTTTTTTATATCTAATGCATTAAAATCTCATGTTATATCCATTTATGTGTGATTTAATTGTTTTCATTTGATTCAAGCATGTTGTTATATTCACTTTTTTTCTGTGAAATATATCAAGTTTCATTGTATATTTAAATACAAAATATATAAATTTAATTATTTTCATTTGATTCAAGCATGTTGTTATATTCATTTTTTTTCTTGAAATATATCAAGTTTCTTTGTATATTTAAATACAAAATTTATATGGATATAATTATCTAACAGTGAATTTCAAATACAAGCAAATAGGGGTGGACGTTTGGTTCTTCGGTTCAGTGTTGTTGAAGTTCGATTCAATTTTTTGGTATTCGATTTTTTAAAAATGAGCACCATACTCCGCACCAAACTAGATCGATTCGATTCAGTTTTTTCAACTTCGGTTCGATTTATTTTGGTGCTAAGTTAAAATACAATAAAAATGATTTAATCTGTATTAAAAGTATGTAATAAATTACTGTAATGTTTTAATATTATATACTTTATAGATAATTGTAAATTTATAACATCACCATCTACAAACAAAATTAAAAAAAAATCAACTTACTTAATACAGTGGTAAATTAGAACATTATTAAGTGCAAATGACTTACTAACTGATGCGAGCTGTAAATGATTCTTTAAAACCATGCAACCGCTAAACACAATAATCAAGAATACGACAAAAACACACCATCCAAATGATTTTCTTTCACAATGACTAAAACTCTTTCCAATGGTTAAAATTGGATTGAGCTTGAGTTAATATTTAAATACAAAAGTTTAGAAGTATTAAATTATTAATATAATAAAACTTCAGTTTTTCGATGCATCACGGTTTTGAGACCTTACACCATGAACCGAATCGTAGAACCGAAGTTTTCGAAAAAAAGAACCAAAGAATCGAAAAATTGACACCAAAAAAATCAAATTAGTTCAGTTCGATTCCGTTTTTTGGTTTTCCAATTTTTTTGCCCACCCCTACAAGCAAATATAAAAATTCTAATTATTGAAAAGTATAACTATGTGGAATGTATTTAATACTTATCATTCAATTCAACAGCATATTAAAACATATACTACATATTAGTATCGTTCAATATAAATATATAAGATATAAAATACAAAAATTGATGCAAATACATACGTCTAACTATAAAGTTAAAGTGTGTTTGATACTTACACTTCAATTGGAAAATCACATGAATACAAATATATAACAAGAAACAATACAATTGAATACATTGAATATTTTTCATCCATAGCTATAGCAATACCAATGAAATACAAGAAAAATTGAAAAAAATATTCAAATCACAGTCAGTAAGCTAGAAACCTTCCACGATAAATTGTTGCAGTATGAAAAGATGACTTAATTGAAATCAATTTTGGGTAAAAAATAAAAGTAGAATTGATTTGATTTGAAATTAGTAAGTTGAGAAAGAGAGAGAGACGGATTGAATATGAATGGACATTTGCTAGATATATATGGCATGTGCATATATAATTAATTTTTTGCTTTAAAATTGATAATATAACTATGAACAGTAATAATTTTAAACTATAGCTGAATATCCTAAATAATAGTGTATGTTTGCTCTGTAGCATAGTTTTTTCATAAAATAATTCTGAGATGAACCCAATAAGATTCTCACTTCAGCCCAATATATCATTTGTTTTGTATGTTCAATGCTAGTCTTAAATTAAACGGATTAAATTGGGCAGGTCATGATCCAATCCAAATTTTAGCTCATTTGAGCCAAAGTACATTTGGACGGGTCAAGACCCAACCCGATATTTAATGCAACTCATTTTAACTTCCTCAATTTTAGCTTAACCTATCCATTTGACACCCCTAACGAAAATGTTGCCAATGAATCAAGCACTCCATAGTGAAATATAATTTGTTGCACTAACTCAGCCACCTCAAGAAAAAAATGCAGATATTTAACTGGTGGATTCCATACATCCTCGTACGATATTACCCTTCCTTTTAGCCAGTTATATTTGCTTGGTCAAAAATAAAGAAAAATCAATTCTTTAAAAATGAGTAAAATTGGCTTTAAGATAATATTTTTTGCTAGACTATATACAAATACTTTTAAAAGAATATTAACATATAAGTAAGCAATTCACTAGTTTCCTGAAAAACATTTCCCCTGTTTTCAAAACAGGTTTATTTTCTAGAGAAACATTTTGTAAGAAAACATTGTTCTTCCTACTGAAAACACCCTAAGTTAGGGACAAACCAACCAACGCTTCAATTGCTTTCTTTGTCTTGCATTCAATAAACAATAATAATTACAACCATGCTTCAATCCAAAGCAAGTACAGTACCTTTTTCCACAGAGCTAGAAATAATACAAGTTTCGTGGCATCGTACTAGAAAATTTTCAGATTGAACACAAAGTCGAGGAGATTTCTACTGATCAAGAGGATGTGATGGAAAGAAAGAAATTTCAAGATTGGGAGCTTTTTTGGGAAGGTTGGTGTTGGCCATTAGCAGTCTGAGTCTGGGATGAAGTTTCCACCGTAGAGACTGAGTCACTACTGCTATCGTCATTAAAATTAGCAGGATCAGCATATGACTGATACCCAGGAAACCTGGCAAAAAAGGGAGCTGTTGAGGCGACAACACACAACATTTCAATTAACATGCTGTATATCCTTCATATGGTAAAAAAAATTCTTACCTACCTGCTTACTTTTACTTGCTCTCCATTTATACCCATTTTTACATCAAAGATGTTTCCTGCAAACAGTTCAGTTAAGTTTATTCATGTCAAATAAATAATCATGTTACAACTTTGGGGAACGAAAACTAGTCAATGGTTTCAATAGAAACAATTCGTAGCAAGTAATGTCAACTGGAGCTGTCCCTTTGGGTATATCCAATTAATGTACAAGCCAACAGCAATTGACCACAGGAATTCATAGGGATACAACTGAACCCCCAACACTAGATGATATAGTAATAACCTTTTCCTGATGCACATGAAGTGAAAATACCCTGTTATTACTCAAAACGATGTAATAGATTCACGATTCATACCTATTGGGAAAAGGTTATCCAGACATGCCAGTTCTAGGTTCGCAATAGCACATTTATAGATGTCATATATAGGATAGAGTTAGCTAAACAAAAGAAGAGATAGATTCAGTTATAATTAAGGGAGTTGTGAAAGTATGATTTTCTGTAAAAAAGATACCACCTCTCAATCAATCTGCTTATATAGCCAACTATTCAAATATGACTCCACTTTCTCGTTGATTAAGCAGACTTTCTAGTCTCGTTTCAGCAACTTGTTGCTCTGTTATGCTAAATAGCAGATGATAGGGAATGGCACAACTAAAGTAATCAAAGATCTCCTGGTAAACCACTGGACTCTTCCAATGATTTCGTTTTACATTTTCTGAGGAAAAAAATTAGGAAGACAAATGACCTGACATTGTTAAAAGCCCTTAAATATTCTTTAGAATTAGTTTAGATACTTGCTTCTCAAGGTCAAATGCATCAAAGGAGTCAAGAACTTAAAAGTTAAGCACTGAACTAACGTGAGAATCTCCATATCACTTAAACTTAAAGTGATCCTTAAATTACACAATGGCAGGGGAACCATTAAACAGTTATATCTCTAAAACATGTGAATGATCAAAGGAGTATCCTCCAAGTGAATGCAATTCCATGATATACAAACTAATCCTAAAATCCACCTACAACAAGAAGTAAAAAAACAACCACTGTGGTTTAATACTCAATAAAATTGACCTTATTATAGTGCTTTCTCGGACTATTTACCTCCAAAAATCGTCTTGTCTGAAAAGTACTTGGACATTAAATATCTCCTCGCCTCAACTTCATACCTCTTGAACTTCTCAACCTGTTCATTTTCCATATCACTACAGCACAGCATGAAGACAGATATAGAGTTAGGACCTTCATCAAGTTCAGATTGCATTTATACAGATGGGAGACTTAAGCAGAACTTAAAAGTAGTGCTATAGCAGGATAAATAGTCTTGCTTTTGGTTCTTTTACCTTTATAAGTACTATAGACTTGAGTTCTTCTATGGACTTAAGATTAACCATCACGGACAACTAATAATACTCGATAAAAGCATACCGAAAAAACTTAGATGTGCTACCAGCATCATGAAAAGATATAATTTTTTTAATTATTAAAAGGATGTCCAGCTAGGTATGGCCTAACATGAAAACTTAGATGTGCTATACAATAATGGAGACATAACACATTCTTCTCAGATACTCCTCCCAAATCAAGTATTTTAGTTTGATTAGCTATAGACATGAAGGGTACAATTGAAATTACTCTGCTCACGAGAAAACTGGGGTCTAAAATAAAGGGAGATCTGGTTTCTGATGGCTTTAACTTTTGACCTTTGAAGTAGCATGGTATTATAGAAATAATGAATACTGGACAAAGTATATTTCAACCAAAGAAAGTTTAGTGGCTCTAATAATAGACAGTAATAGAAGTTAGATAATATTTCCCCATACACATAAAGACCATGAACCAGGAGAATAGAAAAGCATTATGTATCAATTTAATTTGTAAGCAAACTTTTGTAACAATCTGGGCTAGCTAATAGTTCAAACCATGTGCTGATTTCTGTCATTGTTCACACTGATAGTCTAGGTTAAGTTTTTAATTAGCAGAAGACTCAAAGCCATATAAAGCAATCAACAATTCCATAAATAGTCCAATGTGGGAGGGGTTTCATATTCTTCTCCTTCAAAGCTTTTATTTCCTTACTCTGCCTAATCCACAATATCCTCAAGCACTGGAAATACTTTTTGGTTAAGCACGTTGAGACCCTCAATGTGATACCTGAATCCATCTATTGGCCAGGACACCTTATTGGGTATTATTTGACTTTCAGAAAGCTTTAGCATAACTTTTCAAGTAGTAGAGGGCCTAAAACCTAATAAACATTTCAAATATGCTATACATATTTAGTGTAAGATAATACCACTAATAGACCACAACCAAGAGGAAAGGACTTAGATATTTTTTACCTCTTTATCTCTGTACTACTAACAAACCGGTAGGCTCTGCAAATCTAGACTTGTGGAAATGATAATTCACAGTTCATTCATTATTTGATTCATAAAACATAGAAAGTATCTTTGTGCTAACTAATTTAGCTAAAGTGGATAATTCAAGAGATTCTCTAATAAGCATGCAATTAATAGTTGCCGTGACAGGAAGCTGTTGCTTTTCAGTTAAAGTGCTAAATTACTAATATACTGCCACTAAATATTGAGCATGTATTCTGAGGATTCGGCAGAAAATTGTAGTTTTGAACACCAAATTCACTTTGCACATAGGAAATCAACTTGGGAGCAGATAAGAGAGTAGTCAACAGATTTTGCTTTTCAATTACCATCTTACAAGAGAATCAATTAAGCGTCTTACTTTGTCGAATCTGGGTGTCGCACATGATGGCAGATATACTCTGTGCTATCTTTACAATAAGACCAACATAACTTCAGTTGGGCTCCAAAGGAATCAAATTTACAGAACACCTTCCATAATAACTATCATTATTGGAAGTCTGTTATGATAGATTTCCTTTATTAGCTTATCTAGAGGCTGAATGCTAATGGTTACATCAATAATATTCTTGTTATGCCCCATCTCTGTATCTGCCCCTCATTTATGTTAGAAGGGCAATGTCGGTAGGTGATAAGTAACCCACAAAAGAATTCCAGATGACTATCAGCCATGAGAATATCTTATCTCCTATTTTACAAAAACCTCAACGGCATACCCCATGTAACCCCAGAAGAGGGATCTAAGGAGGGTGGTGTGCATCAAGCCTTAACCCCCTACCTCGTGAAGCTCGATCCTTAAATAATTCTTTATGAGTCCATTTTCCACAGAGACATTCTTATATGAAAAGGTAAAAGTTAATCCTTCACTAGTCTATTCCTCCTTATATGACTGAATTAATAAGAAGAAATCTCTGAAACGCTGCCAATTGCAGTTAGGAACATTAAATCACCAATCAATCATGCAACAAATTTAAAAATCAAAGCAAAGGCCAAACAGACAATTCAGCTCCAAAAAAAATAATAATTCCCACAGTAGCTATACAAAAAAGCGTAGATATCCACTTACTCAGGATCTTCGATCACTTCCTCCTTTTTCAGAACAGTGAGGGTTGGGAGCTCCTACAGAAAAAGGGGGCCGATAAAAAAGAGGGAAAAATGAATAAGAAGTAAAAAGTGAGATAAGCGAGAAGGAACCTGATTCTGTTGAGACAGAGGCGGCGGAGATTGAGGAGCAGAGGATATGGGTGAGTTTGATACAGAATTTGCCGCTGAAGAATCCATTTTTCCAGTGAAAGCTAATTGCCAATTTTAAAAAATGCAGCTAAGCAAGGATTAAAGTCGAGTTATTTAGTGCCATTCTTTCTATATATGCAGCTTTTGCGGCTGTCAATTCAGGAAACATCTTAGGAAAAACTTGAAATGCTGCTGAACAGATACCAAGTAGCAAGTCGACGGAACCAAGGCACTGATTTTTTATTTTTATTTTTTAAATTTACAGCGGCAACAAAGAGTTTTAACTAAAAATAAAATGATAAAAGTAGACTAAACAGGGAACCTGTAGTCCTTAGGGTTCGTTTAGCTGGAAATAAATTAACTCAAAATTAATACTTTTTCATTATTAAAAAAGGAGGTCTAATTTGACTTGTAAGAGAATTTTAAAAAATATTTTAATTTTGTGATTTTAAAATAAAATTATGTTAAATATAATAAAATATCCTTTAATCTTATAATCCTAAACATACCACGCGAAAAATTGAAATTAAAATTTTATCAAAACAAACGGATCATTTTTTTGAAACAGACCAAAAAGGAAAATAGATCACTCCTTTTAAAATAGATGGAGTTGTTTGGATTAACTTATTTTTAGTAGTTTTTGGCTATTGGCTTTAAATACTTTTTTAGTTTTCAAAGTGTTTGAGTAAGATAAAAAATATTTTTAAAAATTGAAAAAATACAAAATAAAAAGCCAAAAATTGATGTTTCCAAACTAATGATTTTGATTTTAATCAGAAATATTAAAGCAGCACTTTCGCTTAGTAGTTAATGTTTATTCGTAACAAAGAAAAATAAACCAATAATATGCATTTGTCAAAACTGACAGGCAAGAAGAATACAAAAATGGACCATAAAGAAATGAAGATGTAAAGATACTTGGTATGCCTAATTGATTAACTGATAATTGGTAAATTTATACCGAATTAATCCATATCTGATTTATCAGATTAGTCTCTAAAGCAATCCCCACTTGTAAAATTTCATTGGATATATTGTTTAGCAAAGCGGAGAATGCATGGGGAATTAGTTTGCCTATCAATAATACTGGACGTATGACAATAAATTAATAGAGTCTAAACTCAACTTATAATAAATTTAGTTAATTAAATTATATATGTTGTTTAATTTGGTCTGTTTTTTCTTTTTTGTGTGTTACGTACATTTGTATATGGATTCCAAAGAAGTATAACATTTCGTAATCTTTATCAACTAGAGTATATTTTTTTGGCAACAATGAAAAGATTAGCAGTAATAAAAAAGGAAATTTATAAATAACTATAGTTTGAAACATAATTGTCATTGTGCATAATTATGCTTCATAGCTATTATTTTGAAGTTGTGCCTATTCGTTCGAATTAATAGTTCACATATATCATTTCATTGGATACATTATATCTATTCGCTCAACGTAGTTGTATTGACACAGAATTTTGTTAGATACACTCATCCACCTTCTTTTACACCTAACAAAGACAGTTTCACTATGTACAACATAACAATAAAATACTGAGAAGCACCACCAAGGGGATAACATCACGATACCAGATGACAACATCTTTGTGGTAAAAGTCCTAATGTCATAGGAGTCTTTTTCTTTTGGGGACGAAATAATGGCAGAGGAATCAATACCACAATAGGGAATGCTGCACCTTAGATAGTGAAAGTCTAGTAGTCAAAAACATCACTAGCTTAAAGCTCTGACCCGAGTAGCCTAACCACTCTAGGTGACTGCTAGCGAAGTAGTATCGTGAGGGAAGGTTGGATAAGACTACCATGGAATTCTTGGCTCTTGGAATATCGACCTACTTGTTCTCATCTTTTGTTTTTTTTGGGAGAACTGAAATTCCACACTGAACTGAAGTTTCAGAGCATCTTTTGCCACACTGCTGCTCTACAGCTGATTCTTTGAAAACTTAAATATCTTTCACAGGAGGAGCCATTGTTGAAATCAAGCACCCATCAAAACAAAAGCCAAACTAGAGTATAAGTAATCTGATTCCACCTAGCAGTATATTGGCTAACAAAAGCAGGTCAAATCGACTCATCCATGTATCCAGAGAAATCATCTTCAAAAATGTGAGAGAGTGCCTCTTATTCCAATCCTTGTGATAATCTCCCTAACAATCCTTGTGAGCACTTAAGTTAAAGCGCACTGTGGTAATTTGTGAACTGCTTTCCTTGAGGGAAAATTTCGAGTCATGAAGAAGAAGAACGTGAGTCAAGTCACAAGTATTTACAGTTTCTTGCAGCTACCTTAATTTTATTCTTTATCCTCTCTGTTCACTGAAGCACCCAATCATCTCAGGTGCTAACTGATTCACTTGTTTCCCTCTGGGCACATCAATCTTCACTGGAGCTGTTATGGCTTGGAAAGTATATTGCCAACAGCAAAGTTATAGCTTTTCCCTCCTATTTCAATCTGACTGCAACCAGTTTCTTTTTGCAATCCCAATTCCTTCACCTTTTGCCTCAATTGTCTAACAGAATCCCAGTCCCCATATCTGGCGAAAAAATTGGATACTAAAACATAAATTTCTGCTCTTTCCGGCTCTAGTTCCAGTAACTTCTTAGCACATTTCTTTCCTAGATTAAACTGGGTGTGAACAATACATGAATTGAGCAACGAACACCAAATTTGAGTATCTGGCTGCATAGGCATCTCAGCCATGAGATTTAAGGCATCATCAAACTGTCCAGCACGAGCCAGCATGTCAATCACACATGCATAATGCTCTAATTCAGGTTTTAGACTATGCCAGATCTGCATCTCTCTAACATATTGTCGATCTTCTTCAATGAGCCCTGCATGGTTACATGCCATTAAAATAGAGATATATGTCAAGCTGGTAGGGTTGAAGTCTGATTTTTGCTTTTCCTGAAATAGCTTGATGGCCTCCATTCCAAGTCCATGAACTGCATATCCTGTGATCATAGCTGTCCATGATGCTATATCTTTGAGTGGAATATAGTCAAAAACACACTTGGACATTCCTATGAATCCAGATTTTGCATAGACGTCTATGATTGAGCAATGGACAAAACTATCCTCCATAAGGTTAGCTTTTAGTGCAAAGCAATGAACTTCTTTCCCCAGTCTGACAGCAGACAATGTTGAACAAGCCCCTAATACACTAGTCACAGAAATTTCATCAGGCTGGAATCTATGAGATACCATATCACGAAACAGACATAAGGCTTTATCTGGTAGTGCATTCTGCAAATAACCAGCTATCATGACGTTCCAGGATACCACATTTTTATCTTCTATCCTGTCAAAAAGACGTTGTGCCAGTTCTGGTTTTCCACAATTCATGTAAAATGAAACTAGGGAAACCTGAGTAGACATATCTGTTACTAGACCATTTCTTAGCGCAAAAGCGTGGATTAGTTTACCACAATGTAGCAGTTTTAAGTGGGAACAAGCAAACAGAAGGCTACCAATAGTGAACCAGTCAGGGAGCAAGCCAGCATCCATCATTTCAGAGGACAGAGTCAAAGCCTTGGATGGATCCTCATTCTGAGCATAGCCACTTATCAGTGCATTCCAAGAGCTTACTGTCTTATTCGTCACTCCATAGAATACAAGCTCAGCATATCTGAGCAATCCACACTTTGCATAGGCAGCTATAAAAGCATTTGTTAACAACTCATGGTATTCAAGACCATTTCTAAGCAAGTAGCCGTGCAGTTCTTTCAGTATTAACTGCTCTGACTCCTCTAGGCACACGGGCAAAACATTCAATAGAGTGACTTCATTTGCCTTCACATACTCAGGGGTACTTTGCATCCTTCTCACAAGATGAAATGTTCGTTTAACATCTCCTCCACCGGAATAATTCCCGATGATCGAGTTCCAAGAGACCACATTTTTTCTCTCATTTTTCTCAAACAGAATGTGTGCATCAGAAAAGTATCCAACTTTGCAATACATATCCACTAAAGAATTATTCACAGTCAACTCATTAGCTAATCCTAACTTTACAGCTAAACCATGAATAATCTTCCCAAATTCCACTTCTTCAGCTGCTGCGCAAATTGGCAGCATAATAACCATAGTAGTCATGTCTGGAACGAGAATTTCATCCCCTGTTAGTACATTCCTAAAAAGATCAAAACTTTGTTCTATATATCCATTCACTGAGAACCCAGAAATCATTGAGTTCCACGAAACTAAATTCCTCTCAGGCATATGCTCAAACACTTCCACAGCATCCTCAACAAGACCAAACTTCCCATACATGGAAATTAACGCATTGCTTACAAAGACATCACTAACCAAACCCATCTTTAAAGCCATCCCATGAATGGCTTCCCCCAAACCCACATCAAGAACCCCTCCACAAGCCTTAATAACACAAGGAAAGGTAAAATTGTCTGGCCTTTCCTGGGTTGAAGTCATCAGCTCAATTAACAAACAAATAACATCAAACCAAAGCTCATTCTTTGTGTACCCACTTATAAGAGCATTCCATTGGTACAATTTTTTGCTTCGTAACTGATGAAAAACGGAGCGAGAATCGCAAGGATACCCACACATTGAGTACATTGTGATGAGCCGCGTAGAGAGTATAACATCATCTTTTAATGGAGTCAACGAAGTAACCATTTCATGGACTTTACGACCCGTTTCAATGTCTTTTTGCTTACCACAGGCCTGTATGAGTACGCCTAAGGCCTCGGATTTTTCAGACGAGTGGTAAAAGGAGTTTTCGAGGTATTCTTGAAATGTACGAAAAACTTCCGACGAGCTTTTGGATTCGCACAGCTGCGTAATCTCTTCGGATAGAGTTAATGTTTTCTTAAACTGATTCTTCGAAATGGGTTTTATAGTTATAGAATCTTCCTCAGGTGTTGGGGTGCAAACTGAACCTGCTGATTTTGGAGCGGAAGAAGTTGCAAACGAGGCTAATTTGTTGGGTTTTGAACTAAATTTGACGGTTTGAAGTAAGGGCTGTTGGCAGCAGGAGGAGATCGGCTCCGGCGCCGGAGCACCCGTGGGGTAGCTCGCCAACGGGAACATCGAACACTAGCAAGGCTGCCTAGGAAGAATTATATGGTGGCCTTCGCATCCCTTATCCTAATGGAATCTTTTATTTTGTAAACGTCAATCCCAAAGTGAAATAGTGTGTTATTTTATAAAGTTAATTTTAAATGACATACTAAAAAGGATTTAATTTTATTGAAACATATAATAACTTCAAATTCTTTTTTAATTTCAATTTTTAAGTGAAGATTATTTCCTTTCAATGAATATTCACTTAAAACATAATCTATTGTCTGTTTATATAAATAAATTACTCCTAATAAATCTCAGATCCAGAATTATAATCACTCAACAACAAAAAAAATCAATTTTGGTCAACTTGTAGCAAGTGCATTTCACATGTCAGCAGCAAACAGAACCTATTTCACTAAAGAACTTGATATTAGGAGCTGGATATCATTGCCTTGCTTTTGCCTATCGAGTTTTGGCATGTAAATAGAGGGGGCTAATTAGTACGGGTAGTTTTCATGGTGCCTTCTGTGATTTTATGTACTCCCATGAGGATCCATCTGCAAGTATCCACCATGTTCCAAGAAATGTACTATTATTTTTTAATTTCATTTCCCATATCAAATTGAGTTCTTTTCTTCAACTGTCATATTAATTATTATTGTTATTCGTTTTCAATTTTTTATTGTATTTTTCTGCTTATTTGATGCTTACTTGATTGGAAGGTCTATGAAAAAAATATTTTTTATCCTTATAAATATGGACAAAACTATGCACTCCACCTCCTTCATACGTGGTATTTTATTATATAATTGTCTGTCTTATGTTATTTATGTTGAAGTCGACCAACATTCGAAAACTACGCTTTATAAAACTGTCCTTTTTGAACCATAAAGAATATCCCACCGAGAGGCCAATCAACTTGGACTGATTTTTTTTGAGTTTTTAATTTTAAGGAGTTCACACACATGATAACACTGATAACCGAAAAGCAAATAAGATGCACTAATTTATAAAACGCGAGGGAGATGAGATATATTTAAATGTCACAAATAACTTATGAGGAGGACAAATAACCACTAACTGACGATATCCCACACAGGTTTACTACAACTTTATTTACCCAAAGAAAACAGTCCTCATTATTATCAAACTATGACCTCGATTTAATTTCTCTGCCCCTCCAAAAAAGCAAAGAAATTGAGGTGGCAGAGTAGAGCGCATTAGGAACGGTTGCAGATAGCAATAGCAAGCAAGGAGAAGAGATAGACGCCCCAAGAACAACCTTTGAGAAATAGTGAAAGAGGCATTGTCATGAGAAGGTAGAATGCTGTAGTCGCAAATAACATACCAGCCCACTCCAGCAATTCGGATTCAGCAGGGTACTTGCACTTTATAAATCTTCCCACAAAGAGTGACGCGAAAGCAAGTAAAATAGCAAATGACAACAACTGGAAACACAAAGGAAGCGAATTCCGAGTTTCTAGAGAGTACAGAGCTACCTCAACCCCTGATGTTAAACAGAATGTTATGAATAGCGTCGACCAATCGAAATTATTGGTTCCACCACCTTCCACTACAGGGCTATTTTCTTCCACTTCCAGTAGCTCTGCTGGTTGTGTCACCGTGTTGGTGGATTCAAGGGATAAACCAACAGTACTGTGGGAGCTTGGTGACACTACTGTAGTACGACTTCGGAAGTAATGGCTAATCCTCTCTCTCAACTGAAATACAAACTTGTTGACAAAATTTAGGGACTCCATTATATATGTTCCGTGCCCTGAACAAGGAAAATTGGCAAGGCTCGTGTTGTTTTTTTTTTTTTTTAATTAGCCAGACTGAATGGGGTTTATTTATACATAGAGTTGCAGATTAGAGAGAGGAGTGAGCAGCAAAAGACAAGTCTGTTTTGGCTTTTCCAACTTTTCCCAAGAAGCTCCGGGTCAACAAAACTCCAAAATTGATGGCGTGGCAATCATAGATATATAGAACAAAATTTGTTACACACTTAGTTACAAACTATTGCGATGGAAACAATGGCTTCTCTACCTCTGTTAAATATTCTGTCTTTAGGTGATTGCGTAAAGAAACAAATGTCGTCATAGTTACCGATGTCATCATCTCAGGACGGTAATTATTATTAAATATGGAGTAGATAAGCAGTCCCCCCGTTTGTCATACAAAAAAAAACTTTAGATTATACATAAGATTATTTTTTTTTAAAAAAAACTTGAATTTCCATTTTGAAAATATGGAAAATTACCAGTTTGAAGATATGGGTTTTCACCATTTTTCAATTGAATATTTATGTGTTCACTGAAATTTCAAACCTTCTTTCAAGTTGAAATGCATTTCCAAACACAATTCGATTCCTCAAATGTTTCCTTCACTTTTTTTTGTGTCCAAGGCCCTAGTATGGAGAAGCTTAGAACCTAGTAACAATTGAAACTGGAATCAGAATCCTAGACAGATATTCCAAATGGATATCTGCAGCCGGCCGTCTTATGCAAATTCTTGAGCTCGCAAGCTTACAAACCGTGAAATAAGGCCTTTTTTCAATTCTTCTCCTCATAGGATTTAGTTTAGTGGTCAATACTACCGCAATCTAAACTGTTCTGCACCCTCTACCAGTCTAGGGTTATCGCAAGCAATAACTCACATTCACTAGTATCATTCTAAAATCAAGAAGAAACACATTAATGATCATCTTAATTGCCCTTCCAACCTTAAAAGAGATGAATAGTAGAAGACAACCTACACCCGCTTCCTATTTTTATATTGATAATAATGTCTGACCATCTTGCATTCATCTTGACCAACCAACCGATTCCTACCACGTCTTACTAGTATAGTACCAATTAACTCTACACCAAATCTTAGCGGACGAGAGAAGGGATCAAATAAATTGCACTCCAACTAAACCAAAAACTCTCTTACCGTCTATGGAGTGAATTTAACAAGGATAAAACAAGTTGTACTCCCAATTCAACCAAATACTATCTATCATCTTCTGTCTCTCCTTCCCCATGATTCACAAAACCCTCCATATGAAAAAAGAATGGTTGCAAGGAAAACGGCATTTTAAAGTCAAGAATCTAAATTGAAGTCACAATGTGATATAGCACCTTAACTCTGTGACTTCTGTATCTGGTGTGTGCTCTTTGCTTCATAAGCATGCAGTGATATTAGGTGGAGAAAGCAACCACAATTAATCACCCATATTCTTCTACGAAATAAATTGATGAAACTTTAACTAGATACCTGCTCTAAATATCAAACTACTTGTATATTTTTCCTCTAATGACCATATACCATAATCAAAGAACACACCAAAATTACCTTCACACCACTCATTGAAAGCAGTAGACTATTTGCTAAATACACATAACGTGTTTGGTCTCAACGAAGAAAGTCAGCATGCCCCAAGGTAGTGGTTGTGGATTCATTTTTTTTTCATTGTGAAGCCGTGACTGGGAGGATGGTTCTCTTTTTTTTATGTTATGAAATCTTTCTAGTTTCTATTAATTCATAAAGTTGTGCCAGAGTTGGTACCCGACTTGTTATATTATAATACCGAGCTTTACCACCAACAGGGTTGTGGAATGGTAAGTACTTATTGATCTTCAACCAGAGATTTCACGTTTTGAACCTTGAATAAGGAGTCACCTTCTATTAAGGAGCATTTTATCCCTAATGGGACTTCCGGGCGCAAATTTGGATTTTGTTGGGCCAATGCAGGTACCAACACCGGGTGCGAAACCCAAAGAAAAGAATAAAACCGAACTCTACTTGTATGCACAAAGCTTGAGCCTTGAAGCAACAATAGTTCTTTTACTGCATTTACCAAAAGAAAGGAGTCGGAGAAAGAAAGAGCTAATGAGAATGCTCCACTTCTAAATTGTAAATGTGTATTTTATAGGAAGCATTGTTGGCATGATGGATCTGTCTGTTCAGACCGGATGAATCACACGGAATTGCAAAGTAGAATATTTTCAAAGTTACAGTAGGTATTTATAACAGAATGTCAAGATTATGATTTGTGTGGTACCTCCAGACCCTTGTTGAGATGAGCAATTTGAAGTCCAGAAACTGCTCATCCTGAATCCAAATCAGCAAGAGCTCATATACACCAACCTACAACCACTGTAATTTAATTTAATGATTCAAATAATCTTTACAAGTGTCGGTAGTGGCAAATATATTTTTAGCACTATCAACTTTAAGAAAGTAATCTTTTTTTTTTTTTGAAAATTGAATCTAATTACCACCTACCCATTTGTTTCACTTACTCACTAATCCAAGACTTCAAACTAAAACAAATTAAAGTTCTATACTGAATACAAGAAAAAGTGGTAAGTACCTAATTTTTTACTCTGTGAGTGGAAGCAGAACACCAATGTCCTCAACTAAACAAACTGAATTCTGCATATCCTCAACAAAATGTAAGATCTTTGTATGAATGTTTTGCTTGAGCAAATAATAAAATGAGATTTTTCTGATACAACATCATACAGCCTTTGATTTTTTAGAAGGAACTGAGGCAATCTTTTATCAACATAAACAAGGGATTGGTGTAAGCAGCTCCTCCTAATTTCTCAAACATGACCCCATCCATACGGGCTTGGATTCCATCAGATGATGCCACTTCAGTTAACAGCTCCTTTAAAGTTCTATCTGCTCCAGCTAAAGAGCCTCCTATGCCACTTAAAACTTCTGTTACAGACGCAGATGGCCTTGAAAGCTCAACAATAGAAACCTGCAGTTTCAACAACTTATAAGGAAGACCAGGAAATTCATCTCCATTGCAAACCCCTTAAAAAAGGTAGAGAAAGAATTGAACATACAAACAAAAAAGAGGAACTAACTCAATAAATAGTTTCAACAGCATTTTTTATTATCCAGTGAAACTTTCTTGCTTCTGACTACTTCTACAGTAACCAAATAAAAGAAAACAGCTTCCAAGGTTTGTTACGTATTATTAACGCTAAACTAGTTTGGCATCAAATGTAATCATGCATTTCTTTTTTCTGAATAAGAGACCCTGGAATAAGTACCATAGATGATTCACATATGACTATGGAAACAAAACTATTATTTAGATTTCAAAATATGCTACCCTTAACCCATTATAATTTGGCAATATTGAAAGGTGGCTAAGAGTGCAAAAAACAAAGCTGAGTTTCCTGCTTGACCACAGCACATATTAAAGAATATTGCAGTAAAAAACGTGAGTAGACCACTACATCCTAGGAGTGGATCACTCTCAATTTTTTTTTCCCATTTCTCAAAAGGAGTCTAGAATATACTATTCCTAGGATGTATTTTCTCAGGTATTCTTGTTTGACTACATATCCTTCTTTTATAATCATGGTGTCCAAGCCAACTTCACTTCATTTTATCTCAAAGTTGTGGCAACTTCCTCATCTTTCTATTTTTTAAATTGATGACAGATGCAACTGAGATTCTCTGGAACCTGGCTTTGGCAGGAAAATTCACCAGCTCTCTCTTAGAAGATCAACAGATTCAGATCCTGAGGTTCCCTAGAGCGCCAAGAATTTCACTAGAATGACAGTTGACAACAATCGAATGTTTAAACTGATATATGACGTACCTGTCTTTCCTGAGGTATATTGGCCTTCTGTTTTGCAATTGCTACAGCACGAGAGAGACCACCAATGGCATCAACTAGACCTCGTGAAAGAGCATCCTTTCCAGTCCAGACTCTCCCTTGTGCAACCTCCTCCATTTTATCCACCTACAATGCAGTGCTTGGTATTACCGATCAAAAAAATGCAGAACTTGGTATTTTCAATCAACTGATAAGTAAAGTAACAGCTGTTCCATTCTAAGCGGTTTTCTTTTTACAAGTACCATACCATCATTGATCTTGAAAAGGCCGCCTTGTCTCGGAATTGGGTATATGCATGCTGTGCAGATTTGGCAAACAGTTCTGCTTCCTCAGGCCTACAGATGAAGTTCTATCTGAGCCCAATATTTCGGTTTCCATTTGTAGACAATTAAAGCAGTTAATCTCAAAAGCCAACAAGCAAGAACCAAGTGTACACAATAGTAGAAGTGGAGGCTCTGTGTTGGTGTTAGGCATAAGTACAGAAGTTATGCTAGTTTTTACGATCAAAATTCAGCTTGTTATAGAGACCCCAAAAGCAGTAAGAACAGAAGGATGCAACATGAAATTTACAGCTTAAGGTGATGTCCTTATAACCCCGAGGAAGACGAAAAAGGTTCACCTGAATGGTCGCTGTTCTGCTGCAGTAAGCTCCGCATATCTTCCCCTTGATATTGTCTCCTTATTGAAACCAATTTTTTCATATAAATTTCCCAAGTTGAATTTTCCTGCCAAAATCATGTAAGTTTAATATATCGAATCTGATTAAAAAGTTTGCAAGGGCATGCATGTGAAATAGCACAGCTAGCTCATAAAGCCAATTCCACCATGTGAAGACCTTGTACAAGTAAATTTTGTGAATATTAAGGACCAACAACAACAAACAACATACCGAGTGAAATCCCACAAGTGGGGTCTGGGAAGGACAAAATGTCCGGAGACCTTACCACTACCTCGTAGAGATAGAGAGGCTATTTCGAGAAAACCCTCAACTCATATATATCAGTCCCAAAAATAGAAAAATACTATAGACTAAGGACTGGAATGAAAAGCAATTGACAATTTTATGAATACAATAACGGTAGAAAAATGAATGAGGGACAGTAACAACACAATATATAAATACGCGACTAGTCCGACTAACCTACTACATCATAAGGCAGGCCAACATCCTACCCCTACTAGTCTATTAACCTTTTACCCTAATACGCGACCTCCATGCCTTTCTAGCTAATGTCATGTATTCGGTGATATAAAGTTGGACCATATCTTGTCTAATCACCTACCCCAAATATATTTTTGGTCTACCTCTAGCCCTCGGTGTATCCAACCTCTCGTACCTCCTAACAAGAGCGTCGACATTCCTTCTCTGCACATACCCAAATCATCTCAGTCTCGCTTCTCTCATCTTTTCTGCCAATGAGACCACCCCTACCTTCTCCCAAATGATCTCATTCCTAATCTTATCACACCCGGTATGTCCACACATCTATCTCAACATCCTCATCTCCACTACCTGCATCTTTTGAACACGTGAGCTTTTGACTGGCCAGCCCTCCACCACATAGAGCAAAAACAGTCTAACCACCATTCTATAAAACTTACCTTTAAGTTCAGGTGGTATCTTCTTAACTAAATGTTGGGCATGAAATAGCAGAACGGAAGACTCCCAGGCAGTGAAGATAGCAGAAGAAACTCAGAGGAACCAAGAAATGGAAAAACTGCAACTATAAAGTATTGACACTTCTATTAAGAAATACATGGATCGACATAACGATGGAGCAAACCAGAGGAGTTGCCTTCCCACAAACCAAAATCTTAGACGTTCATCAAGATACACATCAACTTAATCCAATCTCCACTATTTGCAGGAAGACAGACAAACACTCACTCAAAAGAGAGTTGTCATCCCAAATTTACTAATATCAGTCCAAGCTCTTCTGAGCCAAAACTGTGAAGACAAAGTTGGTTCAGAAAGAATCTGAGAATGACATGCTTTGATAAAATTGCCAGCATTCTAAAAGAATTGGGAACAGGGGGTGGGTGAATGGCAATGTTGGGAGTAGGGAAGGGAGGGCCTAGTGAAGAGATACAACACTAGAGCTCAACCTCTGAGCTACACACTAGAGCTCAACCTCTGAGCTACTACCTGTAAGATACAATTAGTCCTCCCTCTAAATGTGTTTATTTTATTTTTTTAATTTTTAACTAGTCATATTATTATGTGAAATGAATCCTCCATTCCCACATCAGACTTATTACATGGACAAAGCATTAATATAGTCTCCTCAATTGGATGATTATATGATTCTATGGTTGGACTTGCCACCAAATACCTTCTCCTATTCCAGAGCTTGGCACCAATTTGGTCATTATATTCAATATATGACTATCTAGTTACACTTCAATATATTTTGAGCTGGTAATTAGCAGATCTAAATATAGTATATATAGAGGAGGAGTACAAATGGGAAAATTCCATAATTGCTGGCATTCAAAAAGAGAGCATTTTGGTTTATCCTCAGGTGAGATGGTATAAGTAAGATTTTGGAATTAGAGAAGATTTGTGCAAGGAATCATTGACCATATATGCATTCCGGCAAAGCAAGCCCAAAGTCTTCAAAAAGGTTATACCACTCAAGGAATAACACATGCCATTCAAGATACAAAATGCCTTTTTCCTCAATATCTTCCTTTCAAAGGTATGAAATTGTGAATAGTTCAACTGGGTCTAACAAAAGTAGATATCTTCGTCAATTTGGAGATAATAAAAAATCTGGTCATATAATTAGCAATCCATGATTCTGCACCTTATATAAGTGTATCCTCAGCCCACACACAAGTGAAACGTTTAACTTTTTACTTTTTTTCTTTTGCTAACATAAAATTTGATGCCGTAAGCCACAGGCGAAACTAAAAGCAATCAAACCAACTAATGATGAATAATCTAACAAAAATCAAACTGTAAGGCCAAAGAGTTGTGGCAATGAAAGAAACATCGATCACACAGTAACCAATTGAATTTTACGATATTTCTCCTAAAACAACTAGGATTAATGGAGTTTCTGAAGAGCACAGATCATTCCAACTTAAGTGCAAATGCTGCCTAACCCTCAGAAGGAACATAATTCACTACAAGGTGATGCTTTCATGTGGTTGAGAGCTGTTTCTAATTCTTAAAACTGACTGGTGAATTTAACCTACATTTCAGTTCCTGAATTATGTTCGGGTCAAGAAATGCAAATGTATCTCTTTACCAGGTACAAACTTTTGTGAGCTAATAATGCCCGTGCAGAACTTATCTTGCGAGTGCAAAAGTACAAGATCTAAAACACAGTACACCACACACATGAAGCATAAGCTGCTCCGGAAAATGATTCCGGACCTGACATTAGCACCGTAATTTAGTGTACCAATCAATCACAGTTTATAGAAGGCAAAAATTTGTTGTAGTATCTAGATTTTTACCTGTCACCACACCTATTGAGCCTGTCAATGTAAGGTTCTCCGCCACAATAGCTTGTGCAGCCATTGCCATATAATATCCTCCACTGGCTGCCACATCAGCCATAGATGCTATAACAGGTTTAGATTCTGCCAGCAGTCTTATTTCTCGCCACATCCTGTGGAGAAAAGCATCCTAATCAATCAGCATAGAACTTGGTTCAAAAAATAAAGTAATGTTTGTCAGAATCTACACTACAGAAGCTTTTGCATGTGGGAAATAGATTGACTGCTTTGAAGACGAAAGAAGAACAATATCACATTTCTATTTGACAAGTTGATTTAGCTAAAGTATCATGGGAAGCACCCAAAACAGGAGATTAGATGAAAATAAAACTTGAGATTTCCATTGTACAACACAATCAAACAAAACATTTAGGAAGTTTTGGTTTACTTTACCTATAAAAAATAGTTAGGACTATATCTGGAAGAAGGGGTGTAAATGCAAAGATCATAGAAGTTACAGAGAGAAAATTCAGACAGCCAAGTGACTCCTTAACATAGTGCATACAAAGGAAAAAACCATCACATAACATGACTTACAAATCAGAAGCAAGAGCATCACCTCCAGGACTATCAATTCGTAGGACGACAGCTTTATACCTTTTCGACTCTGCACAGCATAGACACATATAAAAACAAAATAAAGAAGAAAAATTGACAACCAGAAGGTAAAACCCTAAATAAGCACCAAGACCACCTAAATCTATCAAAAACTTTTTCCACCCTTCATTTTTAAATCAACACACAGAAGCATCCAGGTCAGCTGCAATCTGAGAGTTTACCAATGGCTTATCACCTCCTTTTGAAAAGGAGAAGGAAGGGATGAGATGAATATGGAAAACTTGCAACCTAATTTCTCCAACAGAACAACACATGCACGAGTCTTATTGAACTGCATTGACTCCCGCTAGTTACCTGAAAAATTACGTACTTTCCTTCTAACATAAATACATTCTGTAGCTGATAGCCACTTCATGCATTAGACGACTAAAATAAACATGCAACTACCAATAACCAAGCTAGCCTTCCCATCTCTAAGGTTTACTACTCCCTCCGTTTAAAAAAGAATGACTTAGTTTGACTTGGCACCAAGTTTAAGAAAGAAAAGAACACTTTTCAATCTTGTGGTCCTAAATTTAAGTTATGTCAAATGTATCAAAAAACAATCTTTAATCTTGTGGTCTTAAATATGCCACGTCGAAAGCTGAAACGGAAGTGTAGCCCAAGAAGGAAAGGGATCATTCTTTTTTTAAACAGTCTACAAAGGAAAGTAGGTCATTCTTTTTGAAATAGGACGAGCATTAAAATCTGAAAAAGAATAAACATCGAACAAGTGATACTGTCCTTGCAAGAGTCTTGACACTTTGTACTTAGCAAAGCTTTTTAACAATACAAGTCATTCATAATCTGAGTTGGAAAAGATAGCAAAGAGAAATAAGCAAATAACAGAGTATCCAGAACTGCACAGAGCAGATAACGCCTTGTGTCTGTAAAGTGTCTTTATGAGACTCATTAAAGAACTTGGTAACTGATTTATGGTTCATCAGGATTTGTAATGACCAACTGTTACACATATTTTGACCACATGATGAATTGTTCAGGAATTGTGCATATAAGGACAATTCGTACCTCGTACACTGCGGATTTTCTCAATCAATTTCTCTGCTATTATTCCTGAACTAGGTGAACTAAATGGACCACGTGTGCGACTAATACTCCCGGAGGCTCGAATGACAGCTATCTGGTCTTTATAACCTGTTAGACCAAGAGTCCATCTCCTAACTTTTGAATACTTCCTGTGTCAGAATATAATAATAGAAAAATGTTAAAAGATCCGAAAGGCAAATAGTGCATAACAGATGAAACAAAGAATATGTGGAGAGAATACTACAAAACAATTCATGGTTGGCAAAATCTCAAAGTCTAACTGATACAAGTTATTACTCTTTCCTTTAACCTCCTGGGATATTTTGTAGAATTACATAAAATATTTTTTTCTTAGTCTTGATACTCTCTGAAAAATCCAGGGTCATAAATTAGTCCAAGCACAAAAATACATGACAATTGACAGTTGGCAAAATCTCGAAATCGAACTGATTCAAGCTATTACACTTCCCTTTAAACGCCTGGGATATTTTGTAGAATTACATTAAATAGTTTTGTGAGAAATATTGGAGAAGAATATTATTGAATTGTTAGACCCTATTTATAGATAGGGTATTAGACTCCTTTCCAACTAGGATACTATAATACAATCATTTTCCAAGTAGGATTCCATATACTATTACTATTCCTAATCCTATTTTAAGTACCAACTTCACAAAATTGACAACCAATCTCAATGTGTTTAGTCTTCTCGTAAAATACTAAATTTGATGCATAATGCTAGTCAATCTCAATGTGCTTGGTCTTCTAATGAAATAATGAATTTGATACATAATATCCATAAAACACAGAGTGATAAATTCCTGAAGTACAGTGTTGAACTTTCCAAACCAAGGTTGAGAAGACTGTTTTAGATCCCAAAGTAACCTACACAATTGACATTCAAGTCTACCTGACTCCCCCTGAGCAACAAAACCAAGTGGTTGCTCTATATAAACTTCTTCCTTGAGACCATCACAAAAAAAGACATTCTTAATGTCCAATTGATTAAAAAAATCATGCACCGAGTTATTAGGTATGATGGTTGAAAGTGGTCATAATTCGAGAAATAAAATTAGATGGGTAGGGTCGGAATGATGGCACAACCCTACTGAGAAAGAGAATTATATGGATAGGATCGTAATGATGGCACAACCCTACTGGAAAATAGAAATTATATAGGTGGGATCATATTGACGGCATGACAGTACTTCGAAAAATTCACGGTACCACATAAATTGAATATGAGAAGTAGTCCGGAGAGATCCACGGTTGTATACAAATCGAATTTGAGAAAGTAGTCACCAGAAAGATGGCACGGTGCTACACATGATAAACATGAAAAAGTAGTCATCGAAAAGATGACACAGTGCTACACAAATTAGATATAAAAAAGTAGTCACCGGAATGATGACACGGTGCTACACAAACACTGACAAATGTGGGGTTGACACAAAACAACCCTAGAAAGTCACCGAAAATTGACGCACAGTGACCTAATCTTTTTTTTAAACTAACATAATCATTGGCCAGATGGGCGGCATATATGGGTCATAGTTGCCCACCGGCAGTGGAAGCACTTTGATTTTCTACCAGGACCGTAAAAGCTCTGATACCATGTGAGAAATATTGGAGAAGAATATTATTGAATTGTTGTCTATATTATTACATTGAGACCCTATTTATAAAGACTATATTAGACTCCTTTCCAACTAGGATACTATAATACAACCCTTTTCCAAGTAGGATTCCATATGCTATTCCTAATCTGATTTTAAGTAGGATTGTAGAAATTATTCTTATTCCTATTCCTATTCTAACAAGTTTTTTCTTAGTGTTGATACTCTCTCAAAATTCCATTGGTCATAAACTAATCCAAGCACAAGAGTGAAGTGCAGGGTCAAATTCCAAAACACTGTATCTTCGTTTAGTGCCAGATATCTCTAAAGATCAACAGTTATCTGCACATGAAAAGCAATACACAAAACTAATGGCATGCAAAAAAAGAAAAAATCCTGAGAAAAAATTATCCAGGTGACTTGAAAGTCAAAAAGAAAAAACCTGTAATCAACTTCAGGGAGATTTTTGTCCTTCGGAACTCCCAAACGCATTTTCAACAATGACATTACCTGAGGAATTGCAAAAATCAGCGGTCCCTTGATTAACCATTGGAGAAAAGATTAAGTTCTTATGTGCATGTCAAGTTCACGAAACAATTTAAACATTTTTATAGGGAAGTAATTAAATCCAGTTGGCCGGATACACAAATGAAGCCGAGACTGTATAAGCTAAGCACAAGATAATCCAGAGATTAACAGTGTGTAGCAGCATGCAATCTTGTTTCTAGGCAAAGATAAAGTTCGCTATATCCCAAGCTTTCATCATTCCCAGTCCCAATCCAGGAGACCTACTTTGGCAAGCAAAGCAAGCAGAGACGATGTTGAAAAAATTACACAGCTTACTCCCTCCTTTACAAAAGGATGAAGGATTCAGAGTACAAGGGTCAATCCCAATTTGGACATTGATTTCATGATCTTTTTAAACTAAATTCGCAACAACTGGAAACTAGATAAATTGTACTATATAGTATATACTACATTTTATAAACAAAAATATTTAAAGAATATATCTAAAAGTTGTGGTCAAAGAAAAAAATAATTCATAAAAGGTGAATCTTAACATTCCACGAACAAAAGAATAATATCATACATTCCAAGCAGAATTCGTTGTATAATTTCTAACAAAAGAAAGAGGTAAAATCATCCTAGAACCTAAACCAGAATGGTCAAATGAAATGGCACATATTAGTAGTTGTCTACATTTTGTCCCTCTATGATTTCTTATGAATTGACTTTCCCTGGAAAAGAAGTACTCCCTCTGCGTTATTTTATATAGCACTGTTTGACTTGGTACGATGTCTAAGAAAAAGGGAAGACTTTTGAAGCCTGTGGTCTAAAATAATTCTTAGATATTTGAGTGGTTATATATCATTTCATTAAGAGTAAAAATGAAATTTTAAAGTTAAATTGTTTCTAACTATAGTAAACAGACTAAAAAGGAAAGGGTGTCAAATTTTTAAAATGGGACGGATGGAGTATATTCGATACGAATCCTAATTTATTGAAAAAGCAACCCCTCCCCTCCCCAACCGACCCACACAAAAAAAAAAAATCAGCCAATAAATCAGTTGAACTTATAAATAATCACAGAACTGTTTCTGTCAAGTAATGCCTCAAGACACCAAGTAACTTACTATACCTCATCGTCGTACTTTATATCTGTTATCCAGTTCTCTTCATTTAGCCTTTCAACTTGGTAGACTCCATCATTAACGAACTGCTCAATTTCTTCGTTTTTCTTCCCTGAGTAAGAAAATCAGTACATGAAAATCTCCACTGACTTTATATCTCCACCATGAACTTCAAATTTGAAGTCACCTTTAGTGAGAGCAACTTTTTCGAGCCAATTTCCATAGATATTATCGAGTAATGCAGTTAGCATCTCCCGATTTTCCTCAGATATACTTTTACGCATTAGTTGATCTCCAGCACTTTTATATTTACCAATTCTTTGTACTTGTGGCTCAATTCCAACTTTCTCAAAGACACCTGCAGAGCAATCCATTTGCTGCAGTTAAGGGGTGATCATAAGCAATTTGAGATCACATATACACTGTAAGTCTATAACTAGCTTTACACTAATAAGAAGCATCGTTCAACAATTCAAGCTGCATTCATGCATTCTCTGAAACCCCAGTAACACTGGCTAGCAAATTCCAGTAACATCTAATTTGAACAGGTCTTGCTTTTTGGACTTTTACATAAATTGAGGAAAAAACAATTATTGCAATGATGACTATCTCAATATTCCAAAGAGGTAACCATCAATCCATACTATAAAGATCATTAAGAATTTAGCACATCTGAGAAATTTAAGAGGAGCCGATCTTTACAAGAATATTTTTTCAGCTGGGGAGCTAAAGAACTAACCTCCCAAAAATGATGCTTGAACTGTTAAACCATACAACGCAAAATAAGCACTTGGAGGGGCATAAAGCTCTTGACAAGCGCAGCCAATGTAGTACTCCTTTTCACCACAAGCCGGTGCATAGCCAACTATGAATTTGCCTGAAAAATGACAAAGATTAACGCTCTTCTTTACTTCTCTTTTTCCTAATTCTAGATTTTAAAACAAAATAGATATCATATGGAACTCCTCAAATATGAGAAGCTTAATTAATCCAACTACTTTCAGTCTATACAACAAATACTCATTTGAAATTCAGATATGTTGAGTGATTAGTTGTCTCAGAAGTTGCTGCAAAGCAAAATACTGCACCATGATAATCAATAATAAAGAGTTGCTCTTTAACCCCAAGACATGATAAGGTAGTGACGTTGATTATTTTGTTTAGCATTTTATAATGGAAAGGTAGGGAAGATTAAAAAAAATTAAGCATTGCTTTTGAATAGGCAAGCATTGTTTGATATTTTCTCCTTGTGTCTTTAAAGTTTAGGTTTCTTATAAGATTTTTAGTCTAATATTCATCTCAACTGAGATAGGAGGCACTGAAATAGGCACATGCTCCAAGATGTCGGACCTACTTGAAGACTTATCACATATGAGATGTATAGAATCAGACAAACATTTGCCATTTATATGCATTGAGAGGAATTGGGACTAGTAGGCACAGGATAAGACAGGGAATCGGGACTAGCAGGCACAGGGATACTTTTCCATTCACTCGTAGAAAATATGGAAAAGGTTGTGATTTTATTGTTTCTCAAAGAAACAAACCAAGATAGAAAGGAGCACTTGCCCTAGAGACTAGTATGTTGGATCTTACATAGCTCTGACTACATCCAGATAAAACAACTCCCAGGGACCTTGAAATTCCCTCCGCCTCTAAAGTTAATTCATGACAGGTTTTGGCATTGAAATCAAATACACACTTATCTTATTTTGTGGTCATGGTCCAAGAGAGTTAATAATATGACCTTCCCCTCAGTCCCTCAGCCTAAAAGTTCCTAAAATACAAAAAGGTTTATATATATGGATGCTCATCTATTCATTATGTCCTTGTTTTTTTAATTACTTCTTGGATCAAAATATTTTTCTTCCCTAGTTCAAATTCAAACCTAACAAGCTTTGTGCAGACAGATATATGCGAATGTTCCTCTTTCCCAAGTCTGTTATACTTATAATCAAGTGACAAGCACGTGAACCTTTTTTGGATTTCACCAATTCATAAAATTCTAAAGACACTCCTTGCCTGATTTCCTGAAGTCCAGTATGTGCCTCCGAATTTCTTCAACTTTGCCCCAGCCACAACCTAAAGGTTCAATGTGGAGATACACACCAGAGATTCGAGGATCATAAGCAGCCTTCATGAAGTTCTCACAAATTTGAGGTAGGGATAATCCTGAAGAGAAACGGCTCTGTAACTGATCAGATATCTGAGACGATAAAACAGTATAAGAGTTTCAACTTCTTCAACTAAACAGAGAAGAAATATCCAAATAAGAATTAGCAGAATAAAAAGTACTCTTTGACGATAAATGTGTAACTTCCCATTCTTTGTCTCTCTATTTAGCTACACATAGTAATTTGATCATAGAATTACCCTTTTAATGATCAGATGCAAGACCAGAGGACAAGGAAGGAGCAGAAGAAGATTTGGAAGACCATCCTTCTTTGCATTATGTGGACTGTTTGGTTGGAAAGGAACCATAGATGTTTCGAAAGAAACAAAGGAAAGCATTGAATTACTAACAACAGATGCAATCAGAATTTAAGATTTTGGTTTAATGCTGATTTTTTCTTCCTTACAGATATAATAGGATCCCTGGTCAACTTCTCTGAATTTTGTATCTACACCGTACTGTTTTAGTACTATGCTTCAATAACAACGTAGAGGTTGTTTACCCCGGCCAAATCAAATAACATACCGAAGGAAAGAAATAAAACACGTAGTACAATGCCACATTAATAAAGTTACCTTACCAAAAATAATGATCAGATGCACCCGAATTAATGTTAGTGACACTCATGGTGGCTCGTTCTAAAGCAGATATATACTTGCATATTGCAAATTCAATTGGATATCAAGTACTACAACTCATTACTGACTCCGTGATGCGTTGGGCAAAGTTTGTTCCAAGAACGATTATACTTCTATTCATAAATTTCATTGCACTATTTTTATAGCACATAGGATCTCGAAGGAATCAGACATTGTTAATATGGTTATTTAAAATATCAAATAGCTCTTAAGGAAATCGAACTGACCTGCCCGCGCAATTTCATGGTGAGAACACTGCCCTTGCGGATTCGCTCCCAAGGAAAGGCAAAGAGCATTCTGAACTTCACAACTAACCTCTTCCAAGCGCCGTACTCCTCAAATTCGAATTCTCCAGTCGGATACTGATCCTCCTTGGTAGAACTTTTCGCACTATCGTCACCGTTGATTTCAGCAACCGGCTCATCCTGAGTCTCATCTTTGGAAGACGATGATACGTCGTCGCTTCTAGTATCGAATGCTGAAACGGAGAAATTCCGATGAATATGAAATTCAGATATGTTGAGTGATTAGTTGTCTCAGAAGTTGCTGCAAAGCAAAATACTGCACCATGGATTGTCGACGGAGCGAAGGGTGAGGAGAGGAGCAGCGTAGAGGGAGAAGAAGAAGGGATTGGAGTGAAGAGAAATGGGGGAAACAGTGGGAGAAACGTGAAGTGGAGAAGAAGAAGAAGGCGGTTTGGAGAGAGCTGAAGTGACTGTGCGTAAATGAATGGAGGTGAGACGAGGTGTGGAGAAAAGCTTCGCCATTCTCTCTCAATTTTTCGTACGCTTCCGTCGGATTGATGAAATGGAGAAATCAGACTTCAGAAAATAATGCCCGCGTTTCGGACGCGGTTCCCTAAGCGCCACGTCGTCCTCCACTTTACTACACACTTTTTTTTTTTTTTGGGTCGCATCGACTATGGAGTAATAAAGTGTTTTTTTTTTTTGAGCTAGACGCTGCAGTTTCTAAAATCTTTGAATAAGAAGCATGCAGATTCTTGCTATAACTTGACTATACATGATATATACATTTGTTATATATAATTATATAATAAAAGAATTTGCTCACTGCTATCCTTCAAGAAAGTGACATTCTCTATGTTATATCAATATTTAATTGTAGTAGATAATCATTCGGACAAAGTAATTATAAAAAAAAGGAATCATTTGTTGTATATTATGTATAGTCAATATATATTTTATGTATAATCAATTTATATTCAGTTTTTGAATGTATCATAATTTATATTCAGTATATAGCTCATGTAGAAGTAATCTAAATTATATAGTTGGTATATACTTTTTATGACTTTTGGCAAGCTATATCTTATAGTCATTGTATATTTCCTATGATTTTTGGCTATTTTTTTACGTAAATAAACCAAGACTATATTTATTGTAAACTAATTAGTTTATTGTATATATTTGAAATTAGCCCAAAATATTTTAACACGCCACACAAAATGCATATTTCCATGGTTCTATTTACTCATTTTATAAATAAATTGTTGCAATTATATGTTATTATAAAATTTCAAATATCCATAATTGTACATGTATCTATCGGTCCAATAAACCAACTATAACAATAACTAGTTCTTCTTTAATAGAATCATCCCACATTGACCACAATATGATTCATGATTGCCAACCATCCACGTTTGTTTCCAAGAGGGATTGATGAATGAGTTCCATCTAAATATCTCATCCATACAAAAGCAATACAAAAAAGGTGTAGAGTTTCAATACCCAAAGAAACCAAGTAGTCACTTGATTAGCTTCTCTAAAACAGTGAGAAAAATGATGATTTGTGCCTTTTAGGAGGTTGGTAATTCTGGCCACAATGTGCTCGAGCTTCATTTTGTTGCTCATCAACACATAGGCAATAACAAGAGAGTCCAATTCAATGTGGAGGCTGTTATAACCATGCATGGTTGATGCACCACTTAATACCATAGTCTGCAGCTATTAATTAATATCTCAGTGTTATTGTTGCTGCTGCATCGTACAGGAATAGAGAAGGCTATAATAATGTTACCATCGTTCGTATCTTATACTATACCACCTATTCCTACTCTATTGTCATTGCTGAGAATATCTCAACTATTGGTGTAATACAAAACCAAGAATAGAACTTGTATTAACTGATTTAGATGAAGGATTTGCAAAAGCATCAACAAGACAGCACATAAACGCAACGTATTAATGTTCTTTCCAGGCTTATATCCCCAATGACACTTTTTTCTTTCAATTTCATCCCTTCCTCCCTGCAGTTATATACAAAGTGTAAGGGAAAAATAGAAATCTCTTTTCTATATATATTTGGGAAGACAAAATACAGAGTCAAAATAATACAAAAATATTTAGATAAATATTACTACAATTATAATTTTAAATAGTATACATATGTAAGTAAAAATAATAGTTGAATCGTGCTGGGCACTGTCCTAAGAAACTATTTCAACAGTGTGAAATGTTTCCCAAGATTAAACAAGTCTTCTCTAATTACTTAGAGGAAACAGGAATCAACAAAATATAATTACTACAAAATAAGCAAGTCGGAGAGGGGGATTATAACCAAGAAAATATATTAGTCGAAAGTGTAGTAACTTTTCTTTTTCACTCTTTCTTACTCACTTCTTGTTCTTCACTCATACTTTGTTTCAAGAATGAAGACAGATATATATACTTGTTGAAACTTGGTGATCAAGCTTGGTATATGGTCTTTTTTTGCCAAGAATTTGGCTAAGAAAGTGCTATGCAAAGTGCCAAGAAAGTGCCATGAAAATGACCATGAAAGTGCCATGCAAATGGCCATAAAATTATCATGCATTTGGCCATAAAATTGCCATGCATTTGGCCATAAAATTTCCATGTATATGATCTTGCATTTGCTATCTATATGACTATTTATTTGCCATACGAGAGTGAATATTTCACTTATAATATTTGTGTACACAAAATATTTTATATAGTCATTAATGACACATTTTATGGCCATGTAATGACATTTAGAAAATAATTAAAATATTTTAAAATATCCAACAATCCTCCATATATTTTAAAAATATTTTCAGAATAATAACAAGACTTGCTTAATTTTTCATGACCAAAATATTTTAGGTTTGGTATCTCTTGGACGATGAATCAAACTTAGATCATGTCACGACCCAACCCTGGGGCCGTGACTAGTGTCCGATTGGGACAGCCAAACACAACTACTAATTTAGATTGCAGTTATACTGTCCAACACATTTACAAAAATTTTGGTAGAATTTTCTCTGTTTTATGGACTACCCACCTGCATACAGAAATGTCCTAGCATAAGTACAAACATACATACATACATGCGGGCCGACAAGATCACTGCTGTGGTTAAACCGCCCAACATACATCATATACATACATAAGGAGCTCTTCAAAAGGTAGATAAGGGTCCTAAGCTGGTGGCCCGCTACTCTGGTCATCTGTACCTACGGGCATGAAATGCAGTCCCCGAATAAAAGGGGTCAGTACGAAGTACGTACCGAATATGTAAATCAGAAGATACATACGGAAACAAAATAACAGACTAACTTGAGGAATAAGAGTCAAACTTACATGCAAACATCAGTAAAAATATTTCTATTGGTTTCAAAGTGTCAAACGGATGCATAACGTACAGGAACGATGGTGACCTCCAAACTCACGCCATACCACAACATCAAACCAGAAAGTTCAAATCTCCAACATCTTCGACATAAATCACAAATGTGGGATAAGTGAGCCGGCGTCCCTGTACTCACCAATCCCATAGTAAATGTGACATGAAGCCACCGAACCAAAGGCCCAATCTGTCACCATGTTACCAACTAAGTGAAGCCGACCCTTGGGCCGAGCCGACCCCACCGTATCCAGCCAACATC
>DF361420.1:89752-103911 GCA_000787875.1 Solanum virginianum | reverse complement strand
GAAGAGTATGCAAGGTTGTACATCCATGAGTTAGTAAGGTTACATAGGGTTTCTTTATCCATCATATCAAATTGTAGTGCACAATTCATTTCACATTTTTGGAGGTCTTTTCAAAGGGGTCTTGGTGCCAAAGTTCACCTTAGTACGACCTTTCACCCTCAAATGGATGCCCAAGTTGAAAGAACTATTTTGACACTTGAGGATATGCTTAGCGCTTGTATCTTGGAGCTTAAGGGTAGTTGGGATGATCACCTTCCATTGATTGAGTTTGCCTACAACAATAGCTATCACTCTAGCATCGGCATGACTCCTCTTGAGGCTCTTTATGGGAGATGTTGTAGATCACCGATGGGTTTTTGAGGTTGGAGAGGGGGCTTTATTTGGACCAGATCTGGTTATGGGGGCTCTTGAGAAGGTTAGGATGATTAGAAAAAGGTTGATGACAACCTAAAGTCATCAAAAATCTTATGCTGATGTGAGAAGAAGAGACCTAGAATTCGAAGTAGGTGATTGGGTCTATTTGAAGGTTTCTCCAATGAAGGGTGTGGTCCGTTTTGGTAAAAAAGGGAAGTTGAGTCCAAGGTATGTTAGTCCCTATGAGGTAATAAAGAGTGTTGGCAAAGTAGCATATGAGTTGAAGTTGAGTAGTGAAATAAATTTGGTTCATCTGGTGTTCCATGTCTCTATGTTGAGAAAATGTGTTAGGAATCCTAATGCCATTGTGCCTCTTGATATTATAGGTGCTGTTGAGGATAACTTGACTTATGAGGAGGTTCCGGTTTAGATTTTAGATAGGCAAGTGAAAAGATTAAGGAACAAAGAGGTAGCATCTTTTAAGGTCCTTTGGAGGAACCAACAAGTTGAAAATGCTACATGGGAGGCCAAAGCAGACATGCTAAAGCGGTATCCTCACCTTTTCCACTCCACTCAAGCCTAAGATACTAATCCTAAGTCCCGTATATGATTTCAAGTCTTATATTTTAGCCCTTATGTCATTCATATGCATTCATGTTTAAGTTCATTAACTTGTGATGATTTTACACTTTTGTTGAAATTTGAAAATGATGTTTTAAATGGAACGTTGCATTCTTTATATCATCCTAAACATTTCCCAATACTCCCCAAAACACTTAGCCATATTTTTACTCCAAAATTCAAGTCTTAAAACTCTCATCCGAACTAAGGATTTTTCTTCAAGCTTCAAGCCTCCATTTTCAATTTTCACCAAGAGCTTCTCCAAAGATAAGGTATGTATGTTTTAACCATTGGGTTCTTCTACCCATGGAGCCCTAATCTTTCACCAAGAGCTTCTCCAAAGCTAAGGTATGTAGGTTTTAGCCATTGGGTTCTTCTACCCATGGTACCCTAATCTCCTTTTTACTAATATTGCTTGATATAGAGTTGATTTTACATATGGGTCTTGTATATTAAGAAATTTACTGCATAGTGATTTGAGTTCATGAAAGTATGGTTGTTTTAGCATATTTTGAGCTCTAAATCTTGGATCTAATGTTGGATTTGATGAGGGGTTTTGATGTGAATGTCTGGGGGTGTTGCAAGGTGTTGATTTATGGTTTTACAACAGATTTTCTTGCATGATTTCTCTCTAAATTGCATGGTCTTTTACCCTCATTACGTCCCCCAAGTGTTTGATAAAAAGTCCGGCTAAGGTTTCTTGAGGAATTGAAGGTCTAAAGCATGAGATATAACATGAATGATGTTATGATGATGAAAAGAGGTTATGCATATGATATATTCTATATAAAGTGTTGCATTAGACCATACCCACTCCAGGGGACTAAGAATCTGAACAACCGAGGTGGTGGTTTATACTAATCAACCGAGGTGGGGGTTTGTACTTATCAATCGAGGTAGGGGTTTGTACTCATCAAACTATGTGAGATGTTTGTACTTCACTACCAGGGTGATAAGGTGTGATTATCATCAATCATGTGAGGGGTTTATACCATACCACCTGGGTGATGGGGTGAGATCATCATCAACCGACAAAGGGGTTTATACTTTGGAAATCTAGTTTGGTCTATTCTTCACTAATGATATCCTATATGAGCATGAGTTATTTAAGCATATTTTTACTCTAGCATTGATCATACATGGCATATTAGTATATTATGACCATTGACTATTGTTATGAATTTTGATTATGATGCCTATTTCTTGTTGCATTTTATCCTACATACTTAGTACATTCAAACGTACTAACGCATACCCTTGCTTATATGATGTCACCATATAGGGATGGGTGCCCAAGTTGATCATCCTCCTCCTCTACGTGGCTAGTCGGTGCTACTCAAGCTAGTTGGTGAGTGCTCCATTTCAAGGACCTTGGTCTATGTTTTTCCCTTACTTTGTGTTGAGACACTCTACTTTATGTTTTAGTTTGACTATGAGGGTGAGCCCAGTTACTTTGTCTTGGCCCCCACTCTTATCTATGTATTTAGAGGTGTTTGTTGGACATAATATGTATCTATGATATGAGCTTGACTCTTATCTCTTGTTTATGGTTTTATGCAAGCTTTCCCCTTAGTCCCTTTGCTCCTATTCGTACTCTTTATGTCTTATATATGCTTCCGCAACCAATGATGTGTAATGGCAAGTTAAGAGGCTTGTTAGGGGTTCCTTCAAGTTCCCCATTCGCCGTGTCACATCTAGACCCTAGGCTTGAGTCATTACATATGTCCAATACCATATTCTTGCCCCTATAATCATGACTAAGACCTTTGACTACTTGGACTAGGATCACTTTAGGGTTTTACAGGCTTGTAACGTAGGCTCAGGGGGCTTTAGTATGATATTTTGGGAATATAGTGACTAAAGACCCTCCATGGCACTACATTTTTCTACACTTTTGCCCTACCAACACTCTTTTTTTCATTCGATTCTCCCTTTCTCCTATTTCAACCTTTTCTGGGTGCTTTCTTTTTATTTTTCAGCTTTATGCCTTGTATTTACACTTCATTTTTTTCTTTTTAGCTCATAACTAGGGCATCACTTATTTTTCTTGCATCCAGTACACATTTTTACTCTTTTCCATGCATCACTAACTTTCCCCCTCATTTTGTGTTTTACCCTTATACTAACCACCCTCAACTTAGGCTTTTGGCCTGAGTTGAGGTGCACATTATCTAACCTCGGGACCAGGGCCACTTTTGCTAGCCACCCTCAACTTAGGCTTTTTGCCTTAGTCACGGTGCATAATGTTCAAGGAAGGACTAGGGCCAATTTCAGGATTTTACAACTAATAAGGCTAGGTCACTTAGGTTTTTACAAAGATAAGGTATATGTCAGGCTCAAGCATTAGGATCAAGGGATATTGTGCACATTTGGTCGGTTATTTAGTCTAAGTGGTCTCTTATGAACAATGGCCTAAGATCCTCTCCTAACCAACTAACCTAAATTCTATGTCAGAGTAACAGGGCAAGTTCTAAATTAAAATACACTACATGAATTTAGCAAATTAAGCTCACACTCACATAGCACTGATTACATTATCAACAAAAGACTCTCAGATCATGCTTTTCAAATAAATTCTATCCTCACTTATCATAACAATCATTGTCAACACACTTAAACATTCATGGTTGCTATCTAGATTAAATAACAAAAAATTTGGTGGGTATCATTTTTCACAAAAAAGCATAAAAACATACATATACCACAAATATCAGTACTATATGCTACCTATACTATCTAAACATCCTAAACATGCTGGTTTAACAGAAAATAAATATCAATACGAAAAAAGAACATATGCAAGAAAATACGTACGATTCAAAAATTGGGCTAGTTATAGGCCAAGGCTACTCAAACTTCACTGAGACCTATAATTACCTATGTCCCATTGAAAAAGAGGTGCATTGCTTCAATGTACACAATTAAAGAAAAAAGTAATGCGGTTAAGAAACATACCTGGGCGCCTAAGCGCCGGTGTGTGGCTAAGTCTGACCACCCTCAACCTGCATGGTGGCCTCCTCAATAATAGCACCATGACCAGAGGGGACAACACCCCTCATCCTCTCAAGCTCATGAGCCTGTCATCTCTCCTTTCCCTGAATCGATTGTCTCAGGACAAGCTTGAGCTCCTTCTGCTCTATCAACCCCATATATAATCGTATGACATCTGGATCATCATTCGATGGGGACTCTTCTTGTGGGAGTGCTGTGTAAGCTCCTCAGGAGCAAATAGACCCACCACTAGCATCGGGAGTGTAGTCTCTGGCAATAATACCCATGCTGCCAACGCTGCTATCATGTCTACTCGAAATTACTGGATCTCCTTTTGTATGACCGTCATATCTACTGGCAGGGTTGTACTCATGCTATACTGTACTCTCAACTCGAAGATATCAATGCAGGCATCCACGATAGAAAGACGATCCTGAATAGAAGCAACCATGTATGCCTGCATGCGACCCTCTGACTCCGTAATTACCTGGCTAACCTAGGGCCTAATATGCTGAACCAACTGAGTCGATTGAGACTCAGTATGTAACAATCATTGCACTGCGAACTGAATACTACAGAAATATAAACTATGCCCGCGGGTGCTGTTTGTGATGAAGTGGCATGTGGTATAAGAGTAGTAGTAGTGGGGGCCTTCTCCTCATCTGCCTTGATTCGTGAGTGACTCTTCTTAATGGTAGCAACAGTGGTGGTGGTAGGTGGAACCTCAGGCGGTGGCACTGCGGTGAACATCTTTAGCATGGGAGCTGGTTGGTGCGGTACTTACCGGAGTGCCATCGGGTTCTCCTTAGCATTCATCAGGTTAGCATCCAAAGTGCTCTGGACCTTGATCAATGAGTCCAGCTAGTTTAGAGTCTCCACCCTTAACTTTAGATAGAGTTTATATATCAACCATGGGAAGAGTGAAATGACCCCAAAAAGTGCCCAAAAATGTGCCTTGAAAGTGCTCGAAATCATAATTTTTATATATCTAAAACTTGGTTCATTATTTCAAAACTTTGACTTTATATTCTTGTTCAAGGGGCAATATTGAGTGGGAAATGGGTCTAACCCAAATTTTAGAGCAACCATATCAAAACCCAAAAATTGCAGAAATGCGATTTAGGTGGGTCAACTTTAAAGGGGCATATCTCTTAGCATACAAAGAACAAGGTGGCCCATGACCTACCAACTTAAATATCTTTGAATTAGCTTTCCAATGCACTTTGTTCCACCTCATTTTGGATTTTGAATGAAGGATTTATGCCCATTTTTGTAGAACTCATATGTGTAGAAATGCAAATTGCAGTGAGTAATCCGCATGGCTTCCGCGACCTGTAGCAATGTTATTTTGGTCCTTTTTTTTAGTTTGGTCCAAGATGTTTAAGTCTTGGGCCTAAGTGTTTCCACTCAATATAATACCTATACTTAGCCTTATTTCACCCTCATACCATCCTAAATATTCCCCAATACTCACTCAAACACTTAGACTAGTATTTCTCTCAAGATTCAAGTCCCAAAAACCCTCATCTGGATCTAAGGACTTCCTTCATGCTTCAAATCTCCAATGTCAAGCTTCATAAAAAGTTTCTCCAAAGCTAAGGTATGTGAGTTTTAGCCATTGGATCCTTCCACCCTTGGTACCCCAACCTCCATTTTACTCAATTTGCATGATTTAAAGTTGATTTTACAAATGGGTTTACTAGTATGAATATGTCTATGAACTATGTTAAAGCTATGCAAAGTTGTGACTGTTTTGCTACGTTGTGAGCTATAAATCTTGGACCTATGGTAAGATTCATTGAGGGGTTATGATGTATATTGCTTGGGGGGTGTTGCAAGGTGTTGATTCATGGTTTTACAATGGATTTTCTTGCATGATTTCATCTCTAAATTGCATGGTCTTATACTAGCATTTCACACCTGCCAAGTGTTTGATAAAATGTCAGGTTTTGGTTTCCTGAGGAATTGAAGGTCCAAAGTATGTCTTATGAGTTGAATGACCTTATGATGATGAAATGAATGTTTATATGATTTATATTTAAGAGAATTATCTATGGTCATTATTGAGGGGGTGCTATCTTGACTGCCTTGGTGGAGGGTGTGATGTCTGTCAACTATTATTGAGGGGTTAATACCTTGACCACCTAATTGGAGTGTGATGTCCATTAACCGATAAAGATTTGATACTGTAACGAACCCAAAAGTGCCTAAAACATGCCTTGGAAGTGCTCATAATCTTGTTTTCCATATATCTAAATATCCATTTGTCATTTTAAAAATTCGACTTCATATTCTTGTTCAGGGGGTCCAAATTAGGGGGACAAGGGTCTAACCTCAATTTTAAAGTAAAGGAATTGATTTATGAAATTTGCACTTGGTGCAATTTCCAGTGAGGGTCCGCGACCTCTCCATGATATGGAGAGCTATAAATTCTGCACTATTTTTCTTAGTCTATCCAGATTTTTCTAAGTGTTGGGCCTAAGTTTTTCCAAATGTGTTTTTACCTATACTTAGCCTTATTTCCACGCTCATATCATCCTAAACATTCCCCAATACTCCCCAAGACACTTAGCCAAATATTTGCTCTTAAATTTAAGTCCCAAACTCAAGACCAATCTTAAGGATTTCATCAAGGATCTCACTCAAGCTTCAAGTCTCCATTTCCAATCTTCTTCAAAGGTTCTCCAAAGTCATGGTATGTGGTGTTGAACCATTGGGTCCTTCCATATATGGTGCCAAAACTCTCTTTTTACAATTATTGCATGATTTAAAATTTATTTTACATGTGGGTCTTGTATATTGAGAAATTTATTGCACAATGATTTATGTTCTTGAAAGCATAGTTGTTTTAGCATGTTTTGAGCTCTAAATCTTGGATCTAATGTTAGATTTGATGAGTGGTTTTGATGTGAATGTATTGGGGGTGCTGCAAGGTGTTGATGTTTACAATAAATTTTCTTGCATGATTTCTTCTCAAAATTGCATGGGCTTTAACCCCCATTACATACCCCCAAGGTGTTTTATAAAATGTTCGAATGTAGTTTCTTGTGGAAATGAAGGTCCAAAACATGAGATATGATATGATTGATATTATGATTATGAAATGAGCTTATATTCATGATGAATTCTGTATAAAGTGTTGCATTAGACTATTCCCAATCGGGGGGTCTAAAAACTTGAATAACCGAGGGAAGGGTTAGTACTTCTCCACTTAGTGATGGGGTGATATCATCAATAACCAAGATGGGGGTTAGTACTCATCAACTGAGGAAAGGGTTAGTACTTCTCCACCTAGGTGATTAGGCAGCATTATCACCAATTGAGGGAAGGGTTAGTACTTCTACACCTGAGCAATAGGGCGGTATTATGACCAACCAAGGGAATGGTTAGTACTTCTCTACCTAGGTGATGGGGTGACATTACCACCAACTAAGTGAAGGGTTATTACTTCACCATCTAAGTGATAGGGCGGCGTCATCACTAACCTAAAGGGGTTTATAACTTGGAAATCTAGCTTGGTCTATTCTTTACATATGATATCCTATATGTGCATGAGTTATCTAAGCATGTTTAACATACATGCCATTTTACTGTACTATGCCTATTCTCTATTGTGTGTATTTTGATTATGAAGCCTATCTATTGTTGCACTGCATCCCACATACTTAGTACATTCAAACAAACTAACGCATACTCTATGCCTACATTATGTTACCATGTAGGAACCAGAGCTCCTAGTGATTCTTCTTATGGCTAGATGGATTGTTCAAGTTAGCCTTTGGTGAGTCCTCCATTCCAGGGACAATGACTATTCTCTTATACTACATTCTAAGACTATCTTTCTTTTATGTCTGTATTAACTATGAGGGTGGGCTCGATTGGTTGTCTCGGCCCCTGCTCTTATCTATGTAGTAGAGGTGTTGTTGATCATGTTATGTATTATGCTTGAGCTTTGACTCACTTATGATATTCAAGCTATTTAAGTATAAATCTCTCTCTTCCTTAGTCCTAATTCCCATTGTCTATATTTCTTATGTTGTTTTATACTGCTTCTGCGACCAAGGATATGTAATGATATGCTATGAGGCTTGTTTAGGTTCCCTTTGGGTTCCTCATTCGCCGGTCACGTCTAGGCCGTAGGCTTAGGTTATGACAAAGAAGGTATCAGAGCACTAGGTTGATAGATTCTCAGAGTCCAACATATTGCATCGATTAGAATCCAACACACCACATCAATTAGAGTCTTATTCATGGTTGTGTTGTGCACCACAAATATGAGTAGGAGGCTTTGAGACATTTTAGGAAATATTTTCCTTCATCATGTTCTATGTTGTGCTTTAGAAGTGAGATAGAGCTTTCCCCTCTAACGAATGTTCTTTGCTCTTTTAGTTAATCATACTGTTTCAAGGAGGAAGGCGAAGGAAGGTAAGTAGAAGATTTTTATTTTGATGGATCCGTGTTTCACTATTTATTCTCTATTTTTTTAGTTGATAGTGGCGCCGGCTCATTCTTCAATAGGCATGTGGTTGTATGGATCTTTGGTACCTATTCTCTTGGTTGGGTATATTGTTGCTAGAAAGTTCATAGGTGTTGATCCGAGTTTGTATTGTATCAGGTCTTGCTTTGTGGCTAGTTGGATTTGATGTGGTGGATTTTGATGTTGTACTTGGAATTGAATAGTTGCATACATATGTATCTCCTTGGTGGTAGGACCCGTAGAGTTAGAATCCGACCCCTAATGAGTCCTTCTTTGAGTGGGGGGTTGATAAATAGTAGCAAGAGAGGTAGGTCCATTTCTTTTCATAAGGCACAATTGATCTCTAAGGGGTTGTATTTATCATCTTTTGAGAATTGGAGGTGTTAAACCTAAGTTGCTTTGTAATAGAATTGTTGGTGGTAGATGAGGCCTTGAATGTCCCTTTCCGATATTGGGGTTTGAGGTCATGTCTTTGATTTGACTAGTGCACCAGTTATGCCTACAAGTCTTATGAGTAAGACCTTTTATTCCTACTCTAATAGCTTTATGGTGGTTTTGGTGATGATAATGCGGTTCATTCCCTAAGGAGGTAGTGCGTGTGAGTTATTTGAGGGTAATATTACAAGTTTAAGGAAGAAGGTTGGGTGCTAGTAGGAGATAGGACTTTTGGTAGTAAAGGGTTGCCTTCCTAGGTTGTGTGGTGCCAAGTGATGGTATTAAGGTGGACCTTAGTAAGAAGAAGGTGATTAGAGATTAGCCTAGACCTTTGACTTCATCGGATATTAAGAGTCTCTTGAGTTTAGTGGGCTATTACTGGAGATTGTGAGTCAGTTCTCTTCTATTGTTACTTCTATGATTTAGTTGACCCTAAGTATGCATCCTACGGCAAGTTTATAATGGTTTTACCCTTATGTTGAGATTTTGAAAATGGTGTTTTAAATATAGTGTTGCATTCTTGTTGGGGCTGATTTATTTATGATAGTAGGGTGAATTGATAGGTCTAGGAGTTGCTATAGCTTGTGTTATTCCTTGGTACTTGTAGGATTCATGGTATGTGGGTTGATCCTTGATTTCTTCCAATCAAGGAGACCCAAAATTATTTTCAAGGAAACCTATAAGGATTTTGCTTACTTTAATTTGGGGTTTAAATATTATGATTCCTAAAATTCTATTGATGCATGGGTAGTGTTTATTTGGGGATTCTACCTATTTTAATTTGGAATTTGAATATTATGATTCCTAAAATTCTATTGATGCATGGGTAGTGTTTATTTGAATGATTTTAATGTGATTTAAACCATTATATGAGGATTTACATTGGGTTTATGAAGTTATAAGTATGCATGCTCCCTTTTTTGAATTATTTATGCATGAGAGATTACACTATGGATTTAAATATGAAATTAATTATGTTTTCACTTTAACTTCATATTATGAATGTTGATTTTAAATGGATTCTTAATTACCCATGTCATGTCCTCATTGTTCATAGCGTATGCATTCATCTACACGGATTATTTTGAAAAATTATGCTATGTGTAAGCCCAATTTCATTTTATTGTATGATTTTGATAAAATGTTGGTTATGACAATATTGTGATCACATATATGTCTTTTATTTTGGCTCTTGTAGCATTTTGGGTGCTTGCACCATTTTGTATACGAATGGGCTATTCCTATGGATGAGTATTATGACTATGAAATTATGATTTTGGCATTTGAGCCGAAGTATGAATTATTATGAATGATGTTTGGCTTTTAGGCCCAATTATGCATTGAAATGATTTGGAAAATGACTATTGCCTCTTTGAAAGTATGTATATGTACATTATAAGTATTCTTGTGGGATGACGGCTTAGCACCGATGGATTGAGAGGGGGTTCTATAAAGGTTGCCCCATTTCTTGTTGCATAGAGCCTTGTCTTGTGGTCTTGGTTCAACTTAGCTTGATAGGTTGGAGGTCTTGTGGTAGTTTGGGCTACTTGCATAGCATGTTTCTAATGAGTGTAGAACCCGTAAGGTTGTAATATGATGGGTAAGGGCGGTCAATATATTTAGTCAACTACGATGGCTTAGTCACTTCTCTAAGGTTGATTTGAGGTTCGAGTTTTGTTCTCAAGTGTGGAGGAGGGTAAGTGATATCTCTAAGTGCCTTTTTGACTTAAGAATGAACATTTTGATTATTGATGGAGTTGTTAGGTGGGCTTGTGCACCGGTTATGTCTATTGGGTTTCATGAATAGGGTCTTAAAACCCTTCCTTGATATGTTTATGGCGGTCTCTAGTGATGAGGTATTGATTTGTTTAGAGCTTGTGAATCATATAGGGGTAGTGTTGCAAGTCTTGGAGGATGAGATGTTGTTTGCTAAATATGATAAGTGTGCATTGTGGGTAGCAAGAAGTGGTTAGAATTCCTTAAGGATTAAGAAATGAATGTGCATTATTTTCCCGGTAAGGGTAGTGTTGTGGTTGGTGCTCTAAAAAGGGTGCCTATGGGTAGCTTAGCGTATGTGGATAATGGTGGCAAAAAGGAGACTAGTGTGGTCCATCGGTGGGTTAGGTTGGAAGTTAGGTTGAGGGAAGTTGAGCATGGTGGTGTAGCATTCTTGGTGGTGAAGGGTTAGTACTTCTCCGGTGGGTTAGGTTGGAAGTTAGGTTGAGGGAAGTTGAGCATGGTGGTGTAGCATTCTTGGTGGTTCCAAATGTTCTTTGGCTAAGAGGTCTAGATTAAGCTAACCCTTGGTTCCGCCTTATTAGAGTTGGAATTTTTGGTTAGAAAGATGGTAGGGTGGAGGTAGTCTCCCAAGGGGGAGATGGTAGTTTGTGGCGACAAGTAGGATAGGTATGGTTAAGGTTGACAAATGAGTTATGGTTGTTAGTCCTTATAAGATGAAGAGAGAAGTTGGTAAGGTTGCATAAGTTTGGAGATTGCCTATGGATAGGGGTTTGGATAGTCCGGTTCTTCATGCTTCTAGGTTAATGGGATGTGTGGATGACTCTAGTGCTATAGAACTCCTTGAGATTATGGGTGATGCGGAGGATAATTTGGCTAAGAAGGATGTCTCGGTGGAGGTATTGGATGGATAAGTGGGGAAGTTGATTGTTGAGGATGTAGTGTTCGTAAGACCCTTTGGAAGAGTCGTGTATTCGTATGTGTTTCTCGGGGAGCCGGTGCATGCATGGAGAAGCAATATCTGTATTTCTTTCATTCTATTCAAGCTTATGGTGACATGTCAAGTCCTTTCTATGATTCAATGTCCTATGTTTCAGCCCTATGTCATTCACATGCATCCATGTTTAAGTTGGCAAGTTTATAATGGTTTTACCCTTATGTTGAGATTTTGAAAATGGTGTTTTAAATATAGTGTTGCATTCTTGTTGGGGCTGATTTATTTATGATCACTCTTCTCACATACGTTTCTTTTACATTCGGGGACGAATGTTCTCAAGGGGGAGATAATGTAACGACCCCAAAAAGTCCCTAAAACGTGCCTCGAAACTATCCAGAATCTTGTTTTCCATATATCTAAAAATTCATTTGTTAAATCGAAAATTCAACTTCATATTCTTGTTCAGGGGGTCCAAATTAGGGAGACAAGGGTCTAACCTCAATTTTAAAGCAAAGGAATCAATTTATGAAATTTGTACTTGGTGCAATTTCCAATGAGGGTCTGCGACCTTCTTGTTGCATTGCATCCTACATACTTAATACATTCAAACGTAATTTGCACTTGGTGCAATTTCCAGTGAGGGTCCGCGACCTCTCCATGATGTGGAGAGCGTTGGGCCTAAGTTTTTCCAAACGTGTTTTTACCTATACTTAGCCTTATTTCCAAGCTCATATCACCCTAAACATTCCCCAATACTCCCCAAGACACTTAGCCAAATATTTGCTCTTAAATTCAAGTCCCAAACTCAAGACCAATCTTAAGGATTTGATCAACGATCTCACTCAAGCTTCAAGTCTCCATTTTCAATCTTCTTCAAAGGTTCTCCAAAGTCAAGGTATGTGGTGTTGAACCATTGGGTCCTTCCACATATGGTGCAAAAACACTCTTTCTACTAATATTGCTTGATTTAAAGTTTATTTTACATGTGGGTCTTCTATATTGAGAAATTTACTGCACAGTGATTTATGTTCTTGAAAGCGTGATTGTTTTAGCATGTTTTGAGCTCTAGATCTTGGATCTAATGTTGGATTTGATGAGGGGTTTTGATGTGAATTTATTGGGGGTGTTGCAACGTGTTGATTGATGGTTTACAACAGATTTTCTTTCATGATTTATTCTCTAAATTTCATGGTCTTTAACCCCCATTACACACCCATAAGGTGTTTGATAAAATGTCCGGATGTAGTCATGTTTAGGCCCTAGGCTTGGGTTGGGACAAAGAGGATGGAGGTAGACCTCTTTAGGGCCACCTTATGGATCTGCTCAATGATGATGTAGGCCCAATCTATCTCATAGCCAGCAACTAGCACTACATGCTCCGGCGTCAAAGTATTATCTGCAAGCATTGGCTGGATCCCTTATCTGACAATTGGCCACAAACATTTGGTAGGGAAACTGAGAGAAGCCTACTTAATAGTCTATGAGTGTGTGGCTACCTATGCAGGCTCCGAACCTTGCTCAACAATCTAGGACTTCTCCACCTAGGTGATGGGGTGGCATTATCACCAACCGAGGGAAGGGTTAGTACTTCTCCACCTATGTGATGGGGTGGCATTATCACCAACTAAGTGAGTGGTTAGTACTTCACCACCTAATTGATGGGGCGGCAACATCACTAACCTCAAGGGTTTATACCTTGGAAATCTTACTTGGTCTACTCTTCACGTATTATATCCTATATGAGCATGAGTTATCTAAGCATGTTTTACTTATGCATTTAACATATATGCTATTTTGCTATACTATGCCTATTTTCTATTGAATGCATTTTGATTTTAAAGCCTATCTATTATCCCACATATTTAGTACATTCAAACGTACTAACGAATACTTTTTATGCCTATATGATATTACCATGTAGGAACCATAGCTCCTATTGATTCTTCTTGTGGCTAGACAGATTGTTCAAGTTAGCCTTTGGTGAGCCCTCCATTCCGTGGACAATGGCTATTCTCTTATAATATGTTCTAAGACTATCTTTCTTTTATGTATGTATTAACTATGTGGGGAGCTCGATTGCTTTTCTTGGCCCTCGCTCTTATCTATGTAGTAGAGGTCTTGTTGGACATGTTATGTATTATGCTTGAGCTTTGACTCACTTAAGATATTCAAGTTATTTAAATATAAATCTCTCTCTCCAATTCCCCTTGTTTATATTTCTTACATTGTTTTATATTTCTTCTGCCACCAAGGATGTGTAATGATATGCTGTGAGGCTTGTTTGGGGGTCCTTTAGGGTTCCCTATTCACTGGTGACGTCTAGGCCCTAGGCTTGGGTCGTGACAGATACCTTGATTACCTAAATAGAGGGTGTGCAGTCTATTAATCGGTGAGGGGTTGATACCTTGACCACCTAAATGGAGGGTGGAATGTCCATTAACCGTTGTTGAGGGATTCATACCTTGGCCACCTTGATGAAGGGTATGATGTTCATCTACTGATTAAGGGGATTATACCTTGACACCCTCCAAGGGGGTGACAAACCTTGGATTCTAAGTACTAGTTGCTTGGTCTATGATGATGGTCTCCTTCTACTTATGTATTATG
>DF361420.1:71057-89611 GCA_000787875.1 Solanum virginianum | reverse complement strand
GTAGGAATCGGAGCTCCATTTGGTCATCATCCTCCTCCACATGGCTAGTGGCACCCATTCAAGCTAGTTGGTGAGTCCTTATGTCCGAGGGCAATATCTATGTTTCTTATACTATGTACTAAAGACTATCTATCCTTTTGGTATACTTTGACTATGAGGGTGAGCCCAGTTGCTTATCTTGGCCGCCGTTAAGTTCTATATTAGAGGTGTTGTTGGACAAGATATGTATTATGCTTGAGCTTTGACTCACTTATGATATTCAAGCTATTTAAATATAAGTCTCTCTCCCATAGTCCCAATTTCCCCTTGTTTATGTTTCTTATGATGAATTATCTTGCTTCTGCGACCAAGGATATGTGATGATATGTTATGAGGCTTGTTTAAAGTTCCTTCGGGTTCCCCATTTACCAGTCATGTTTAGGCCCTAGGCTTGGGTTGGGACAAAGAGGATGGAGGTAGACCTCTTTAGGGCCACCTTATGGATCTGCTCAATGATGATGTAGGCCCAATCTATCTCATAGCCAGCAACTAGCACTACATGCTCCGGCGTCAAAGTATTATCTGCAAGCATTGGCTGGATCCCTTATCTGACAATTGGCCACAAACATTTGGTAGGGAAACTGAGAGAAGCCTACTTAATAGTCTATGAGTGTGTGGCTACCTATGCAGGCTCCGAACCTTGCTCAACAATCAGACTGGCCACCCATCTCATCAAGCCAGCTCTGTGGTCTGCATCTCTCATCAGACCCAAGTCCCTGGTTTCCCTCACTATGTGGTCAAACTCTGCTATGGATCTGGGGGCTAGGAACGCGGGCCAAATAACATGTGGCGGATGGTGGTCTTCGATATGTCCGCCTGCCAGCCCCTCACTCTAGTTTGTGGTGAGTCTGGGTTGAGTGAAAGGCTTCTTCCTCTTGGGAAGAGTGATCTAAATTGTGGTTATATAAGATGCGTAGAACTCCTGTACCATAGATGGGGAGTACCTCCTTAATGATTTGGTTAACCATTGGAACCCATATTGTCTGACAGTGTCCTGGAGACCGAGGACAGTGTCTAATCCAACAGAGATGACCCAGGGCTCCTAATGAATAGAGAGGGTTGATGTGCCCCACTCTGTTGTCTGCATATCCTATATATATATGTCCTATATGCTTGTGACACACCAATGACTACTAAGAGCATCAGGGGTAATGGTGATGCCGCATATGGGCAGAGGACTCTATGTCTGACTCATTGCCGGATCCTGACTCTAAGCTTCACTCTTGTCTTGACTGAGTCATCTAAATAGATCTACACTTGTCATCGTCTCCTTCGTTAGACTGGGAGTATGAACGACAAGAGCCTGGCTCTGCTCAGGTCTGGCGGTAGCCCATACTTGTGGTCTATCATCATTCAAGTTAGGTCAGACACTGAGCTCCTCAAGTGATCCACTCAGTGTGGGGATCTGCTACTCCCCCTAGGGCTTATCTCTAAGCTTTCTCTGCATGGCTTTGATCTCCTCACGTCTTGCTTCTTGGGCCATAGTACCTGGGTCATACACATTTACACAACCTGGTTAGCCTCCTAAATTAGCAAAGAAAATGCAAAAACATATCAAACTTAGTTGCAGAAGGGTCTACAAAAGCACCTCTGCGAGTCGTAGTGGAAACAACGAGCCATAGAAGGTTCTCATAAAAATAGTCTCCATAAAATTTGTTTACTAGAATGGCATCTACAAGACCAGGTAAGACTCATAGAATGTTCTATGAGTCACAGACTGTAGATGATTCTACTATTTAAATCTTTTGCTGGCAGGGGTCCACGAGACCTATCTACGAGCCGTAAAATGTTCTATGACTCGTAGAAGGTCTCTTTTGATGGGTACTGAGAAACTTTAGGTTTCTTGAATTTCATACACAGGGAAATTATAACCCGTGGAATGTTCCACGGTAGTAAAAGGCCCTCGTGGACCAGAAAACTCAGCCACTTAAGTTTCTAAGTCCATCAATACGGACCTCATACGACCTTTTCAATCTATTCTACCACTATAGAAGCAATACACGCACACCCATATGATTCATAACACATTACCCAATACCCTAGCATGATATTTAGCACATATACCCTATTAAAAATTATTAAGCATGGTTCCCTAACACTTCTGACCCCATTTGAATGAATTAACAAAACACGAACCCATGGTATCACACACCGAATTTCAAACACATAATTGATTTATTTCAAATGGTGAGTGATTACACAGGTGTCAAACATATCATTCAGACATACAACAAGGCAAATACAACCAATTTTGGTTTAAAACACATATTCACGTATGGGCAGCCACAATTCAATTACCAAACATATCAATTTTCACTTATGGGTTTGTGTCTAAATTAACCATACCTGACAAAAATTTTCAACCCTAACCATACAATAATTAGTAAATCAATGGTGCTTGAAAGATTGAAATATTAAAAAATTTAGTGATTAAATTGTAGAAATTGAAGGTGGTAATGAGATAGTGGAAACCCCAGGTTGCTAGAAAAGCTTATCGAAAAAAGTGGTGGGCTGTTGTTGGTGGTCGGAAAGATTTGCGGTAGTGTTTTGCCAGGTAGATTTTGTAATTAGGGCAAGAAATAGTGTCAAAATATTTTGACCCCATTATTTATAGTTTGACCTGGTCAGTCAAAAACTGATGGTCCCTGATTTTTGAGGAAACCCTGATTACGGGCCGTAGAGTATTTCATGGCCCGTAAATCATGGTTTTGTAGAAAATCCAAACCCTAGTTTTGAGGACTGGGTTTCACAAACCATTCAGACTCATAGAGTTGGTCGTAGAAACCCCAATACTTAGTAAAAAACTCAAAAAACTTACCTGGGGTCCATGAGCCTCATTCATGATCCTTAGTTATTTCTACGGGTCGTAAAGTTGGCTCGTGGACTGGAGTGTATAATGTTTTTGCTCACTGGAAGTGCATATAAGCTAGTGTATGGGTTGTAGAATGTTGTATAGCCCGTGGGACCAGTCGTAGAGGTCCTTTGGATGAATCAACAAGTCGAAAATGCTACATGAGAGGTCGAAGCAGACGTGCAAAAATGATATCCCTATCTCTTCCATTTTACTCAAGCCTACGGTACTAATTCTAAGTCCCCCATGTGATTTCAAGTCTTATGTTTCAGCCCCTATGTCATTTGTATGCATTTATGTTTATGCTGAAAAATTTATGATAATTTTTAACACTTATGTTGAGATTTTTTAAAATGGTGTTTAAGTGTATTGTTACATTCTTGTTGGGGCTGATTTCTTCATTATTACTCTTCTCATATATGTTTCTTTGACATTCATGGATGAATGTTCCCAAGGGGGAGACATTGAAATGACCCTAAAAAGTGCACGAAAATGTGCCTCAGAAGTGCTCGAAATCATAATTTTCATATATCTCAAAATTTGTGCATTATATCGAAAATCTGACATCATATTCGTGATCAAGGAGAAAAAATGAGTGGAAAATAGGTCTAACCCAGATATCAGAGCAAACGAATCACAATTTCAAAATCCATAATTTTGCTTATCTAGTGTCTGTCCGCGATGGTACCGCGATGCACCTCCATCGTGGACCAGTGTAAAACATGCCTCCAGGATAGGTCCGCGTCGTGAACCAGACGCAGACCTATACATTTTGTTGCCAATGATTTTTTATCTCGGTCCAAGATTTTTGGGTCTTGGGCTTAAGTCCTCCTATGCCTAAAAATACCTATACTTAGCCATATTTCACCTTCATATCATACAAGACATTCCCCTTTACCCTTTCAAATACTTAGACAAATATTTCACCCCAAAAATTCAAGTCCTAAAACTCATCTGGATCTTAAGGATTTCACATAAGCTTCAAGTCTCCATTTCCAATTTTCTTCAAGGATTCTTTACGCCAAAACTCATTCGGATCTTAAGGATTTCACTCAAGCTTCAAGTTTCCATTGCCAGTCTTCATCAAGAATTCTCCAAAGTCAAGGTATGTGAGTTTCAACCATTGGTTCCTTTCACCCATGGTGCCCAAGCTTCCTTTTTACCTAAATTACATGTTTCTAATTTGATTTTACTTATGGGTCTACTATTATGAATTTGCCTAGCAATTATGTTGGGGTTTTGTAAAAGTGTGATTGATAATACATGTTTTGAGCTATGAATCTTAGATCTATCTTGAGATGTGATGAAGGATTTTGATGTATGTTGCATGAGGGTGTTACCAAGTATCGGAGGGTTATTTTACATTGAATTTACTTGCATGATTTCACTCTTGAATTGCATTGTTTTACACTAGCATTACACACCCACCAAGTGTTTGATAAAATGTCTGGTTAATGTATCCTGAGTGGTTGAAGGCCTAATGCTTGGCATATGAGTGAATTGACTTTATGATGATGAAAGCGTGATATGTATGTGTTGATTTCATGAGAAGTATCTATTGTGTTGTGAGTTGACCAAAGCCAATTGAGGGGTGATGCCTCAATCACCTTGAATGGTGCTGGTAAACCATCAATCAATTGAGGACTCTTAGATGGGGGTGGTAAGCCATCAACCAATTCAGGGGTTGGTACCTCAATCATCTCGGATGGAGGTGGTAAGCCATTAACTAATTGAGGGTTGGTACATCAATCACGTAGATGTGGGTGGTAAGCTATCAATTAATTAAGAAATTGGTACCTCAATCACTTCTAAGAGGTCGTCTACCTTAGATTCCAAGTACTAGGTTGTTTGGTAAATGATGATGGTCTATTTCTACACATGTAATATGTTCAATATGTAAGCATGTTACTTCAAGTATCATTCATGCATGTCATATTGTTATATGTTCATCTATTGCCTAATTATGCATTTTGACTATGTTGCCTATCTATTATTGCATTACATCCTACATACTTAGTACATACAAATGTACTAATGCATACTCTATGCCTATATGATGTCACCATATAGGGATCGGAGCTCCACTTGATCATCCTTCTCCTCCGCGTGGCTAGTACTATGTCTCTACAAAGCAAGTTGGTGAGTCCTCAACTTCAAGGACATACTTCTCTTGATTTATGCTATGTATAGACTCTCCTTTCTTTGTTATGTGCTTTGACTATGAGGGTGAGCCTAGTTGCTTATCTTATCCCCTGCTAAGTTCTATGTTTAGAGGTGTTGTTAGACAAGTTATGTAATAATGCTATGAGCCTTGACTATCTTTGACTCGATGATATTTTATCATATGAAGGATGTCTCTTAGCTCTATGTTCCCTTAATTTTACTCTTTTATTTTTACTTTATTGCTTTCACGACCAAGGATGTGTAATGATATATTAAGAGGCTTGATTGGGGTCCCTTTGGGTTCCCCATTCACCATGTCACATCTAGGCCCTATGCTTGGATAGTGTCACCTAGCCTAAAAATGGATGCCGCGGACAAGTAAACCATTCCAGTTGGTGCTGTCTCTATAGGAGTGGCCTGTGGTGTAGGAGTAATGGTAGTAGTCCCCCTCTCCATATCTGCCTAAGTCTATAAGGGCCTCTCCTCTATAGTGGCAACAGTGGTGGTGGTGGGTAGAGCCTCAAGAGAGGGTTCTAGTGCGAATATCTCGGGCATAGGAGCTAGCTGGTGTGGTGCTTGAGAAAGTGCCACCAGGTTCTCCTTAGCCTTAATCAGGCTGGCATCCAAAGTGCACAGGACCTCAATCAGTAAGTCCAGCTAACGTAGACTCTCCATCCCTGACTCCAAATAGAGTCTGTAAATCAAACATCGAAAGGGGATAGAGGTAGACCTCTTCAAGGCTGCCTCGTGGATTTCCTCTGTGATGAGGCTAGCCCTATCTATCTCATAGCTATCTAATATGCTAGCAATTAGAACTGCATGCTCTGATATCAATGTTCTTTTGCAAGCATCGGCCAGATGCGTGACCTTACAACGACCTACCAAAATTTGGCAGGGAAGCTAAGGAAGGCCTTCATAATGGCCTTAAAATGAGTGGCAATTCATGCAGGCTCCGGGACCTGCTAAGCAATCAAGCCTCCCACCCATCTCATCAAGCCAGTTCTATAGCTCTGGTCTCTCATCAAGCTCAAGTCCCTAGATTTGGGGTTGGGAACTCGGGCCCAAACAATATGCGGTGGATAGTGGGCTCTCAGATGTACACCTATTGGCCCCTCACTTTAGTATGCGTCAATCTGGCCTGAGCAAGGGGCTTCTTCCCCTTGGGATGAGTGTTGAGAACTATGGCTGCATACGATTAGTAGAATTCTCGTATAAGGTCAGGGAGTACCTCCCTGGTGCTTTAGTCAGCCAATAGAGCTCATATCTACTGATGGTGTTCTGGAGATCGTGGACAGTGTCTAATCCAGAGGAGATGATCCAGGGCTCCTCATAAATATAGGGGATTGGTTTTCCCCACTTATTACTCTATAAGACCTCTGTATATATATCTAGCATGCCCGCAATACACCACCAACTGGTGAGAACATCTAGAGGTGATGGTGATATCTGTGGTGGTACGATAAAGGACTCTGTCTTCGACTCGTCGTTGGATCCTGACTCTGAGTTTGACTCCTCTCTAGAAGCAGTCATCTAGATAGAGATACTATTGTTGTTACCTTTCTCATCAATCTGGGGAGTGCAAACAACAATGGCATGGGTGTGGGTCTGCCCAAGTCTGGTGACAGCTTGTGTCTGTGGTCTATTAGCATCTGAGTCAAGTCGGACGCTGAGCTCCTGAGTGATCCACTAACCTTGGGGGTCTTCTCCTCCCCTAAGATGTCATCTCTAAGACTCTTTTGCATGGCTCGAATGTCCTCACTCTTGGCTTTGGGGCTATGGTACTTGAAACATACACATTTACACAACATGGTTAGCCCGACAAGTCAAGAAACAAAATGCAAAACTACATCAGACTTGATTATGTAGGGGTTTACAAGAGAACCTTTAGGGCCGTAGTGAAAACTACAAGACGTAGAAGGCTCTCGTAGAAATAGTGTCCACAATATTTGTTTACTGGAATGGCGTGAGACTAGGTACGACTCATAGAAGAATCTATGAGTTGTCGGGAGCCATAAAAGACCCTTGTAGACCAGAAAACTCAGTCATCTGAGTTTCTAAGTCCATCAATCTGGACCCCATATGACTTTTTAAACATACTTTATCAGCATCAAAACAATACACACATACCCCACAAGATTCATATCAAAACACCCTTCCATGAAAATTTCCACATATACCCCATTAAAATATCATTTAATATCTTTTCCCAAACCTATCGATCCCGTTTGAATGTATTAGCGTCAAAATCACAAACACATGCCATCACACAGCAAATTTTCAATGCACATAATCAATTTAATTCAAATGGTATGTGATCACATAGTTTTCAATCACATCATTCAAAATACAAAGGCAAGGCAAACATATAAACTTTTAGCCTGCACACATGCTCAAACATTGGCAACTATACATTTCAACTTTGAAACAAAACAATTGCACACATAGTTTCACGTCTCAAATAACCATACCCATCAATTTAGGTCCAACCTAATCACACAATATTTGGCAAATAAAGGGTTTTTTTAAAGATAAAAAACTTAATAAATTGATGACCAAATTGTAGGAATTGAAAGAGGAAGTGGGATTGTAAAACTCTAGGGCAGCCAGGAAAAGTGGCCGGAAAAAGGTGGGGGTGATCCTCGCTAGTGGTTAGAAAAGTGAGGAAGGGTCGTGCTAGGTCTGATTTGTAAAATAGGGAAAAAATGGGGTCAAAATATTTTGACCCCATTATTTGTATGTTGATTGGGTCGGTCAAAACTAATGGGCCCAGACTCTATGAAACCCTAACAACGGGCCATAAAGTGTTATACGGCTCCTAAATCATGGTTTCATTGGAGGTCCAAAGCCCTAGTTTTGAGAATTAGGTTTCACGGAGTAGTCTATGAGTCATAAATTAAAGTAAAACTTATTAAGTTGGTTGTAGAAACCTCAACGCTTAGTCAAAAAATTAGAAAACATACTAGGGGATCATGAGCCCCATTCTTGACATGTAGTTTTATCTATAGGCCATAAAATTAGCTCGTGGACTAGAGTGCATAACTTTTTACTTACTCCAAATGTCTACGAGATGGTGTATGGGTCGTATATAGATATACGGCCCATAGAACCTGTTATAGAGGCACTTCTTGATGCCTTTTCAACCAAGGATGGCTAACTTAGCTATGTACCTGCATATTCTTCACAGAACACACTGTTACCATATATGCAACTAGGTCGATGTCCAATATCTTCACCAAAATATGAGAAAGTAAACTACCTACATTTTCGAAAGCTAAAAACAAAATAAAACAAAGCACGACTATAGCTATTACACCAAAAACCTTGGGTTCCCTCCTAAGTAGCACCTTATTTATTGTCGCAGCACAACATGGATAACTTGGTTATTCAGACTTCACCAAGTGTCTAAACCTTCTTCTTTAAATCATCTGGCCTCTTTATTAACTGGCAGATATTAAAGACAACTTCTTCATTATTCAATCTAACCCTAAGTTGGCCAGCTTTCATATCCACTAGTGCTGGACTAGTGGCTAGGAACGGCCTTCCAAAGATGATTGGGTCATCGAAGTTGACTTTGCAATCTAGGATCACAAAGTCTATGGGGAATATGAATTTCTCAACATTGAAAAACATGTCATAAAGTATCCCCACATTATTGTTCACCATGCGATCAACCATCAACAACCACATGCTCGTCGAAGTAGGGCTCCCAGTCCTAGCTTCTTGAAGACCACAAGTGGCCTAGAGTTATGCTAGCATCGAGATCACACAATGCCCTTGTGAACTCAACATCTCTAATAGTGTTGGGTATGGTAAAAGCATCAGGATCTTCTCACTTTTGTACCAAGGACCTCATAGCTGTTGCAGTGCAATGTTGAAGCTCTTAGGAGAGCTCCTGACTCACAATGCACTTCTTTGTAACCAGGTCCTTCATAAAATTCACATACCTTTGCATCTTCTCCAATGCCTCAATGAGAGGGTTATTGATGTAGAGTTGTTTAGCAGGAAGGGAATGTTCTTGAACTTGCCCTCATCTCCCTTCTTGTTAATTCTCTGAATAAAGGGAGGAGGAGGCCTAGGAATAGGCTTCAGCTTTTGTGGTGCCTCTGTAGCATCACTCACCCTATCCTTGCCATGATCTTCTCTAGTATCGATATCCTTACACAAAACTATCTCCTCTCGAACAACATTCTCATCTACTAGCATGGGAGGATCAATCATACTCTTGCCACTATGAGTTGTAACTCCATGCACTGCCCTTTATTCATTGGGTTCTAAACTATAGTGCTAGGTAGTTTACCTCTCTGACGCTAGTTGAGTTGAGTTGACACTTGACCAAACTATTGCTCAAGCTGTTTGATAGCAATAAAATGAGGTTAGATTCTCTAATTTATGCTGGAGATGTTAGATTTCATCCCCCTCAGAGTCTCATTCTGTGCCTCAACTTTCTTCAATAAGCGGTCAAACATCCCTTCAACTCAAGAACTACTAGCTCTGGTGTCACGGTTGTGTGGTAACACATAAGGACTATTTCTATAGCCATCTCTATGGCCCCAATCTACATCTTTATCCTAGCCCCAATTCTTATCATAGTAATCTCCGCTGCTGTCTCTAAAAGCTTTATCTCGATTATAGTTCTGACTTTGGTTTCCTTGACCTTAGTACCAATAGTCCTGATTGGACCCTTGGGTATTGGTTTGGAAACCCCCCATCTAATTAACAATAAAGCAAATGTCCACTTTATAGTAGGGGTCATTATACATGGGTGCTCGTGGAGGCTGATGAACAACTGTACTAACTCATTCCTGATTCTGCTTCATTATCACCTCCATACCTGTACGGATTTGGGAAAGCTCTTGCCTATTCTCTTAATTTATTTTAGCTTGCCTCAAACCAATAGGAACAGTGCATAAACTTTTGCTAGATGATTTGTCTCTTTGCCCCCATGTAAAATTTATCTTGACCACCCTTTCCATCCTTTTTGTGATCTTTGTATATAATTGATTTAAGAACATGCCCCCCATAATAGTATCAACATAGGCTTGACTATTTTCATCCAGGGCACGATAGAAGATTTTCACCAGGGCATCATAAAAAAATTTTGTGGTCCAGGATATTCTTCAAGAACTTTGTGAACCGCTCTATGTAGTACTGATCAGGTCACCATGAAGTTGCTCAAAATTGTTTATTTGGTCTTTAAACTTGATCTTCTTCGATCTTGGGAAGTACCTTTCCCAGAAGTCCTTCTGCAGCTTCATCCAATTGGCAATTGAACTCTGCGGTAGCTCAGATAGCCATAGCACCACATTGCCTATCAAAGATAATGGGAAAACACGAAGTCCCACAGCATCCATAGACAGATTTTTTGTTCCCATCACACTCTTGTAGACAAATACAATGTTGTGTAGATACCTATGCAAATCCTCTGATAGTAGGCCCATGAACAATCTACGATTTTGTAGTATCTGATGCAATACATCCAAGAACATGAATATTGTGTCAGCCGGTAGTGGTGGTTAAACAATAGCTCCAGCAACCTCCATAGCCATAGGGTTCAACTGATATTCATTCCATCAATAAGCTTTGGCATTGAAGTCCAATGGCATTGGACGAATGTCCTCAAGAGGAGGTGGGTTGTCATTATTTGCATTCTCATTCTCATTCCGATTCAAAGGTGCATTTGGCCCATTATTTGCATTATCTTGGGCCATTCTTCAAAGTTTTCTGTGGATCTCTGGGTCAAAAGGGGTCAAGGGTATGCCTCAACTTTGCATGTTGGGCATACACTACACCTATACCCTAAAAGAAAACAAAAACAACAAAAAACATAAAATGAGGGAAATAAGGATTAGTTCCCAAACTACTTGAATTAGACAAGTCTAGCGGTATTCCCTGTCAACGGCACCAAAATCTTGATGTCACACAAGCTATACCTCATTTTTTAGGCTAAAGCAGTTGTTTTCAAGATATATAACCTAACCAAGGTTAGGATCGAATCCCACAGGGAATATGGCAGACTTAGAAGAATTCAATTGCAATTCGGGTTGATTAACCAACTTACCTCCTTAAAGGAGGGGGGTTATAATAACTAGTAAAAGTAAATATAAACTAAAACAAGTGTTAAACCAATAAGTAGAGGAACTAGAGTATTGTGTTCCTCATGATTCCCTAACTTAGTATTACCAGATAATCAAATTATTTTTCAGGTTGTTGCATGCAGAACGGTAAGTTAAGTTTACCAAACCCTTTGGCTTAGGTGAGAGGAAAATTGCACTATGTGATTTGGTCCATCTCCGTAGTGTGACATTACTAACCCTTACCTATTGTCCTAGTACAACCTCCCCTTGGCCCAGTTTGGTTGATTAGATGAGAAACATCGATTGAATCCTATTAATTAATCTCTTTTCCTATTAATTACTACATTGATCCAGTCAGTAACACTAGGTGTGTTCTAATATTTCCACCATTAGAAAGCATTCAAAATGAAGAGAATTAATTAATACATGCATGCACACTTTTCAAGAATTATGAATTATTCAGTTTTACCTTGTTAGTTCTTCATGGTTCCTAGAATCCTAGTTGTGAATTTAGCTACTCATGATCAGTGTAAATGTAAGACTTATGAATTGGAATAACATAATTGAGCACTTTCACAATCGAATTAAGCACAAGAAATCCAACTCTTCAATAAGAATCACAAGATTGTAATCAGCAGATGAAATAATGTTTTACAAGTATTTCTCAACCACTCTAATGTTCCTCTACTATTCCCTATTCATTCTCTATGAAAAATAATCTAAAAACCTATTTATAGTGTTCAAAATAGAAAACCAAAATGAATTAGGACAACTGGGTCGGTAGGCTCTAGAGGTACTCTACGGGCCATAAAGTAGTTTATCGCTCATGATCGGCCTTTCATGAATTGTTTCTTCAATTCTAGAACTGTCTTCTACAATACCCCTCTACAACCCATATAAGATTCTATGGCCTATAGGGGATTTCAACTGATGGGATTTCAGCAAGTCCTACTTTCTGCTCCTCAGGGTACGATACCAAGTCTATGGCTCATAAAGTCTTCTATCACTCATTTGCATGTTTGTAGACTAAACTTCAAAAACACACCCTTCACTTAAATTTCACACGAGACCCTCTTTATGGCTCGTAAATTACTTTACCACCCGTAAAGGGTCTCGTGGATCATCACTTTCAGCAAATTCTGTAAACTTTGCCCAAAAATAATGCCAACCCTAAAATCTTGCAAAACAACCATTAAAATGCATCAAACCTACTAACATCAAATTCAAAACACATAAAATTCCAAGTTTTGAGCATCAAAAGTGCGGTATTTTAACAACACATCAGTTACATCCACCATTACTAGATCCATTAGCAGCTGATATTCGAAGGTGAGAGCGACCACATAACATTCAGGGTCAATGTCATCTCATTCTAATTATTTTTTTAGTTTCATCCTTTGTATTTGAGTCTGGTCCTTTGTAGTTGTGTATATATGTATATTTATGGTCCACTTCTGGGACTTGTACTCTTTGTAGTGGCTATGTATTCGTGACTTCCAGGTATTGGGAGGGATTTTATTTTATTGATGTATATAGTTTGGCTTCTCTTGTGTTATATGCTATATTATTCAGTTGTTTGTATTCTGTCTATACACCCAATAGTAGTTGTTCTGGGTCACAGACTGGCTTACCTAGTAGTGGAATATGGTAGGTGCCATCACGACTAGAGCTATCAAGTCATGATAGAAAGAATCGAAATTGGCATCAAATTTGGAATTAAAAGTTGATATATTAGAATTTGTTTTATTATTCAAGTAGGACAATATATTTTTTTGCTTAATCTAAGATGAGGACTTCTAAATGTTGTTGGTATCTAATAATTATTAATATGAATAAAATTACAATTTTATTATGCTAAGAATTGTTCCTACTGTACAAACTTCAACATAAAGTGAATTGAAATTTTCAGTAATGAGTTAGAATTTATGAGTCATGAGCTTTCACTGATGACCTCTTATTTTGTGAACTACAGTGAGAGGCATATAATAAAATATCAGTGCCACCTAAATACCTAATCAAATCTAAATAAAATAAAATGAAATTAATTTTAAAATATTTAATATGAGGGCAAAACTAAGTTGTATGTTTATTAGAAAAGATAAAAAGTTACCTTTAATTTAGTCTTTCTTATTAATTATTCATAAGGCACAGACAAACCATTATTTTTATAAAATTATTGCTAAAAAAGGAAATTTATCATGATCCAAGCTAGGCCCTAGGTGTGACACGACGATTCGGATTCCAAATGAAACTCTAATCACTTAGCATATCCAGAATACGTAAAGTAAGTAAATCAACAATAAAAGACAAAGTGGTAAATAAGTCTCAAAATAAAGTGTAAAGCTAAAGGAAAGCTTAGGCCAGAATATATGAACTTACACATTTTCTTTATCTAGACATGCCTCTACTAATCATGGATAGGGGTATAAGATATGTTCCTAGCTCACCCTCAAAGTAAACAAAAAGAGAGTCTTAAAGCAATAACATAGTTCAAAGATAGCAAGAGAACACAAGCTTAATACGTAGCCTTGAGAGCATGAGGACTCACAAATCAAGTGAACAAACATTCTATGTAGCCACATAAGTGAGATATAGGATGGTCACCAGGCCCTACATTATAACACAATCCAGGTAAAAGATGTATGCATTAGTACTTTGAATGTACCAAGAATGTGAGCATGTAATGCAATATGTCATTATATAATAAAGTGATGCAATAGGCCATGCTAAGACTATGTCATAATTTGAAATACCTTTTTAATATATGGAACATGTTCAATACAAAGGTCATATGTATAGAACATAATCATTCATGATGAAGTAAAGTTCATAAACAAGAATGACAGGATCATGAACCTAGTGAGTGATACTAGCAGTCATAGTAAAAAATTACCTTAACATTGAGAGAGCTCCTTTTCACCTTTGTGAGAAATATCATTAATAATAGAGAGATACATATTTAACATTGTGAGAGCTACCATTAACTTACATACATCATGGGAGCTATGACATGGCAACCCAATGTTTCCCTTACATCGAAGGAAAATGAGAGACTACTTGTCAAGGTAGACTCTATTATGCCTAAGTGGATCAACTAAGATATATGAAGTACTAAGTCTTTACTGATAACCCTTTTAAAGGAAAAAATCCTCTTCTACGGATGATCCCTTTAAAGGAATCAAGCCTCTACTATAGGTGATCCTTTTATCCTACGGTAGCATGTAGTTATGGGATAATGAAATCTTAGTACGAGTCTCTTGCCTCAAATATGGGGTAGAGCCTCCATCCCAAGGTCTTCTTGATGCTATGTAAACTCTCAATAGAATAGTCATAACCACAAATCATAAGTCATAATGTTAATATCATGTGGGAAGGTTTATATCTACTACCTATCCACTATTTATAAGTCATCTATTTATGAAGTATAGTCATAAAATAACTCCTTAATCTTGACTTGTGTAATGTAATTATGGGCCTTTCATCATTATATATTCATGCTTGAGTGAGAAAACTCACCATCCTTCATACTTGACTTGAATTTTTTCATAAAAGCTTATTTCATACTTTTCGTGCAACTTGAATGCTTTATCAATTAACGATTATAGTACATGCCTTAATTATTTGAAAATTTAAGTTCATGATTATAATACATCGCTTTATCATTTGAAATTATAGCATAATGCATAAGTCTATATGAAGTCATCTTAAAATCATGTATTTGGATTGAGACCATACATAATCATGTATGGTCTTGAATGCTTTATCAATTCATGATTATAATACATGCCTTTATCATTTAATATTTTAAGTTCATGATTATAATACATCGCTTTATCATTTGAAATTACAGCATAATGCATAAGTCTATATGAAGTCATCTTAAAATCATGTATTTGGATTGAGACCATACATAATCATGTAAGACTATCAATGAATCATAATTGTACTGACCTATTAAGAAATTCATGTGTTTGTACTTGAAATTATATAATACATGGGTCTAAGTAACAATTCATTAAAATCAAGCAATTTGAACTTGAATCATACATAATATTGAAGAATAACATGAATCAAGATCATAAATCACAGTAACCCATAATCAATTTCATATTCCTAGGTAGCGTGTAGGAGAATTTACATAAAAATTCTTTAAATCAAGTAATTAATGACAATTCATGCATAATTAGACAAGTAATAATAATATAAGTCATATTTTATAATTGATAAAAATCATGAAAATCCTTAAAAGTCAATATTTTTAACTTGGTAGAAAAAGTAAGGATTTCTTTGATGTAATGATCCTAAAGGTCATTTTTGATATTTTAAATAAAATTATCATTTTACCCCTCTTGATAGTTGTCCAGATCATATTTGATTGGTTTTGAAAGTTGGTTTTCGTAAATCTTTTAAAAGTTGAGCTTTCCATAAGGAATTATATTTTGAAGGCTTAAGCTGTCTAATTTTTTAAATTTTTGAGTCGTCCGAAGATTTGATGTTACACTCTAAAAAGTTACCAAGGTTGGAATCACGATTAACATAAAAATATTATGTGAAAAAGTGGTCTCGATGAATTTTTAGGCCAAGCGAATAAACAGATGAATTTTTGGGGCAAAAGTCACTTATCTAGAAGAATGTGCGACATGTTCGCATAGCGGACTTGCCTCCATATAAGTCATTTTGCACTTTACATATAAAATGTATTCAACGAGTGTGGTTTATGTGTATTTTATTATTTGTTCCTAAAACATATTTATGAATGTGATTTATGTATATTTTTATCATTATTGATAAAACTTATCCACTAAATATGATTTATGTGTTCTGCGCTAAAATGAATTGAAAATGACTAGGTTCGCATTGCGGACAGAGTTCACCATAATTCAAAAAATTTCAATTTTAATGAGGGGCATTCTAGACTTCTTTGCATCTCTTCTTATCATGACCAAGCCTAGGGCATAAACGTGACACGATGAATGAGGAGCTCGAAAGAACCCTAAACAAGCCTCTTAGCATATCAATCATACATCCTTGGTCGTGGAAGCAAAATAACAATAACAAGAGTCAAAGGGACTACGGGAAGTCTTGATATTTATAAGGCATAGAAGAGTCAAAGCTCAAGCATAAGTACAACAATTGTTCCAACAACACCTCTAACATAGATTGGAGTGGGGGGCAAAGACACTTTTTGGGCTCACCCTCATAGTATTAAGTATTTAGTATTTGAATGTACTAAGTATGTAGGATGCAATGCAACAAGATAAAACAACATAGTCAAAATGCATAGTCATAAGCAATGGATAGGTACAATATCAATATGGTATGCATGATCAATGCTTGAGGTAAAACATGCTTGTAAATCGTATAACTTGCAAATATAGATTACATGTGTAAGAAGAGACCATAATCATAGAGCGAGCAACTACTACTTGGAATCCGTGGCATGTCAACCCCTCAGTGATGTGGTCAAGGTATCTACCCCTCAACATGGTAGTACGGGCATGTCACCCACCAACAAAGTGGTCAAGGTATCTACCTCTCAACATGGTAGTACAGGCATGTCACCCCTCGACAAGGTGGTGAAGGTATTTACCCTCAACATAGTAGTACGGGCATGTCACCCCCCAACAAGGTGGTCAAGGTATCTACCCCTCAACATGGTAGTACAGGTATGTCACCTCCTAACAAGGTGTGGTCAACTTGCAACACTAAAGATACTCTTCATGAATTCAATACATACATACAATTCCTTAATTATCATAAAGTCACTTGACTTATAAACCATGTAATTGACAATCAATAACTCAAGAATCCTTGTCAAGACGTCTTATCAAACACTTGGCGGGTGTGCAATGCTAATTCAAAATCATGCACTTAATGAGTGAAATAATGTGAGGAAACTTAATGTAAAACTTTCATATAAAATACCTTGAAATCAATCATCAAATCTCATAATAGATTATAGTTTCATAGCCCAAAACATGCATAGTCACAATAGATAAACCATCTCATAGTATAAGCTTGAAATAGATAAACATGTTTTTTCGATCAATATCTCATAAAACTCCAACATAATTTATAGTCATAATCCATAATAAGTAATACCCATAAGTAATGCAACTATTTATAGTCATAATCCACAATAAGTAATACCCATAAGTAATGCAACTTGAAAACATGCAATTTTCATAAAATAGGAAGGTTGGGCATCGTAGGTGAAAGGACTGAATGGTTGAAAACCCCCATACCTTTAGATTTGGGTTTTTCTTGATCTAAACTTGAATGAGGCTTGAAGCTTAAATGGAGTTCTTTCAATCTGGAATTATGCTTGAGACACTTGAATTTGGATGAAATATTTGGTTAAGTGTTAGTGAGGGTCTTGAGTGATATAGAGTTGAAACAAATGGCTAAGTATAGGTGTTTTTACGTACAAATAGGCATGGCGCTAAGGCCCCAATGCCTTATGCCGAAAGAACAAAGTTAAGGAAGTGATAACACTGCTTCGCGATAGGTCCATGTCGTGGAGCCAACACGAATGCTCACTGGAATTGAAAATTTGGCAAAAATCATTTTTCGCTATGGGTCCTCTAAAATTGGGGTTATACCCATTTCCCACTTAATTTTTCCCCTTGATCAAGAATATGAAGTTGGATTTTTGATATCACGCATGAATTTTGAGAGATATGGAAATTCTGATTATGGGCAATTTTGAGGCATATTTCGGGGCGTTTCAATATCTCCCCTTGGGAATATTCATCCCCAAATGTTACATAAGAGAAGTAATCATGAAGAATTTAGCCCAACGTGAATGCAACAAATGCATTTAATCATCATTTCAAGAATTTCAATATGAATGCCAAAATCACCATAATTTTGTCAACATAAACATGAATGAATGCAAATGACATATGGGCTGAAACTTAAGACTTGAAATTAGGTAGGGGACTTAAATTAGTACCTTAGGCTTGAGTATAGTGGAAGAGATATGGAATTTGCTTTCTCATATCCGCCTCGGCTTCTCATGTGGCACTTTCAACTTGTTGGTTCCTCTAAAGAACCTTGAGGGAAGCTACATCTTTGTTTCTCAACTACTTCACTTGTTTATCCATATTCTCCACCAGGACCTCCTCATAAGTAAAATTATCTTCTATAACACCCACAACATCTAAAGACACTATAGCGTTAGGGTCACCCACACACTTTCTCAACATGAAACATGGAAGACCAGATGAACCATGTCCATTTCCATAGGAAATTCCAATTCATATAGGACCTTACCAATCCTCCTCAAAACTCTATAAGGACCCACAAATCTTAGGCTTAACTTCCACTTCTTGCCAAAGCGAACCACACCCTTCATAGGTGAGACTTTCAAGTAAACCCAATTACCAACCTTAAAGTAAAGATCTCTTCCCCTCACATTGGAGATC
>DF361420.1:51693-63666 GCA_000787875.1 Solanum virginianum | reverse complement strand
TATCTCTTGTTGCATTGCATCCTACATACTTAGTACATTCAAATGTACTATTGCATACTTTTGCCTACATGATATCACTATGTACTAATCGGAGCCCAAGTTGATCATCCTCCTCCACATAACTAGTCGGTAACATTCAAGCTAGTTGGTAAGTCCTCCATTCCAGGGACGTTGGTCTATGTTTCTCTTATTATGTATTGAGACACTCTTCTTTATTACTTTTGTCGACTATGAGGTTGAGCCCGGTTGCTTTGTCTTGGCCCCCACTCTTATCTATGTAATAGAGGTGTTTATTGGACATGTTATATATCTATAATATGAGCCTTAACTCTTTCATCTCTTAACTATGATCTTATGCAAGCTTTCCCCTTTTTTCCTTTGCCCCTATTTCTATTCTTTAATGTCATTAAATTCATCCACAACAAATAATGTGTAATGATAAGTTAAGAGGCTTGTTTGGGGACACTTCAGGCTCCCCATTAGCCATGTCATATCAAAGCCCTATTTTGGGTCATGACAACCTAAGGGCACCATCTCCCCCTTTGGAGAAAACCTACACTCTACCATCTTTCACCGAGGACTTCAGTTCCAACAAGGCGTGGTCAAGATCTTGTTTTGCATTTACCTCCTCAATCAAAGAATACTTAGAAACATCGACAACCACTACACCACCACTGTCAACTTCCTCCAAACTAACCCCCAATCTAGTGAACTGATGAACTTCTGTAGCCACTCCTTTGCTACCATCATCAACATGAGCTAGGCTACCCACAGACACCCTACTAAGAGCATTGTCCATAACATTAGCTTTGCCGGGGTGATAATACACACTCATATCATAATCTTTCAGGAGCTCTAACCACCTCTTTGTCTCAAGTTAAGATCTTTTTGGATGAACACATATTGGGGACTCTTGTGGTCGGTAAACATATCAACATGAACCCCATACAAGTAGTGACACAAAAGTTTCAAAGAAAATACCACGACTGCCAATTCAAGATCATGGGTGGGATAATTATTCTCGTGCACCTTAAGTTTCCTAGAAGCATATGATATCACCTTACCATTTTGCATCAAAACACACCACAAACCAATTCTTGAGGCATCACAATACACAACAAATCCCTCCAACCCTTCCTGTAGAGACAAATCCCTCCAACCCTTTCGGTAGAGACAAGATAGTAGCAGACAAACTTATCTTTCAAAGTTTGGAAACTCTTTTCACACTCATCGGTCCACACATATTTTGCCTTCTTTTGGGTCAACTTAGTCAATGGAGAAGCCATAGAAGAGAAGCCACTTACAAACCTCCGGTAATAACCCTCCAAACCAAAAAAACTTCTAATGTCCGATTGTTGTCAAAGGTCTAGGCCAATTTCTAATCACCTCCTTCTTCTTATCCACCTTAATACCATCCCCCGACACCATATGCCCTAGAAAAGCAATCTCTTTCAACCAAAACTCACATTTCTCATATTTTAGGTACAACGTCTCCTCCCTCAAGATTTGCAATACCACCCTCAAGTTGATCCCCATGCTCCTTCTCACTATGGGAATAAATCAAGATATCATTAATAAAAATCACCACAAACTAGTCAAGGTAGGGTTTAAAGACCCTATTCATAAGATCCATAAATATAGCCGGTGCATTAGTCAACCCAAAAGACATAATCACAAACTCAAAGTGCCCATACCTAGTCCAGAAAGCCTTTTTAAGAATGTCACACTCCCGCACTTTGACTTGGTGATACCCGGAATAAAGATCAATCTTAGAAAAGAGACTAGCCCCTTGAAGTTGATCAAAAAGGTTATCAATCATTGGTAGAGGGCACTTTTTATTTATGGTGGCTCTATTAAGTTGCTAGTAATCAATGCACATTCTAAGATAACCATCCTTCTTCTTCACAAATAACACCGGTGCACCCCAAGGTGACTTCCTAGGCCTTATAAAATCCTTATCCAATAAATCCCTCAATTGTTCCTTCAACTCTGCCGGGCCAATACGGTAAGGGGGAATAGAAATGGGTTGAGTATCGGGAATAAGTTATATACCAAAGTCTATTTTTTTTTCCGGAGGAACAACTGGAAGCTCATTAGGAAAGATATCAAGAAACTCATTAACCACCAGAACCGACTCTATAGGAAGGACTTTGGACTCAATATTCCTAACCTTCACAAGATGATAGAGACAACCCATATAAATCAACTTTTGGGCTTTAAGAAAAGAAATGAACTTACCCTTGACCACCACATCCCAACTTTCCCACTCAAGGATGGGTTCATTAGGGAATTGGAATTTGACCCTATGGTTTCTTCAATCAATACAAGCATAATATGTATGCAACCAATCCATTCCATGAATGACATCACAATCCACCATATCTAATTCAACAAAATCATAAGGCAAGATTTTGTGCAAAATAAACACAGGACAATTTTGATAGATCCTTTTAGCAATAATGGACTCACCAACGGGGGTAGACACTTCATAAGGCTCATATAACAATTCGGGACTAACATGAAGCTTTTTGGCAACAAAAGGAGTAATAAAAGAAATAGTGGCACCCGGGTCTATCAATGCATACACATCAAAATAAAAAAAAACTTTAACATACCAGTGATGATATCAGGTACCTTATTTACCCCTGGTTTCCCTTAAAGAGAATAAAATCTATTTTGCCTTGGAGCACTCCCTTATTGGCCTCCTCTCCCTTTTCGACCCGTATTTGCACTTTGGCCTTGTCGATGGCCATCTCTATATTTGTTTCTAGTACAAGGACAATCAATCACCTTGTGACCCACTTCAACACAACCACAACAAGTATTGGAGTCCCTCAAACATAGGCCATTATGGCTCCTACCATATCTTTGGTAGATAGGGTTGGGCACCACACAACCACTACTTTGGAACCTTGGTTTGTCATTATCAAGCCTCTTATTAGTAGCATTGGAAGACCCTTGGCCTTGGAACTTGTGTCCTTGAGGAAACTGGCCACCCATTGAATTTTGGAATCCACCCTTAAATGAGCCCTCTTGGACTCACCACTTATTCTCTTTCTAAGCTTCTCACCCTCTAGTTATTCGGCATATGTCATGAGGTGAGAAAAATCCATATCACTTATGAGCATGGCGGTACGACACTTCTCATTGACCAAATCGAATAGACTTGACACAAATTTGCTCATCTTTGGTCTTGGCTTGGCAACCAATTGTGGGGCATACTTGGAGAACTAGTTGAACTTGAGGGCATACTGCCTCACGCTCATAGACCCTTATTTTAGATTCATAAATTCCATCATCTTTGCCTCCCTTAGCTTAGTGGGAAAGAATTGGTTGACAAATGTTGCTTTGAACTCTTCCCAAAGTATAGCATCACCATTCCCCTTCTCCATTTTCCATTGAGTGAACCATATTTGAGCTACCCCTTTGAGTTGGTAAGCTGCCAACTCCACTTTATCTTTCGAGTTAACCTACAGAATTGACAACACCTTATACACCTCATCAATGAATTCTTGGGGATCCTCATTCACTTTGAACTCTGGTAGATTCATCCTAGTAAAATCACTAACCCTTGAGATCGGAGTAGGAGCATGAGAGGGTTGGGCCTCTCGGTTGATTTGGTTGGTCATAGCATGAGCCAATATGGTGATAGCATCTCAAAATTCATCATGGGCCACTCCCCCATCTTGAGGAGCTTGAGAAGCGGGAGGAGCTAATTGTTCTTCGGGTGAACAGGTTCTACTTAGTCTTCCTCTTGGAATAGGCGTGATCTACAATAGCAAAGAACATTCGTTAGAGGAAAAAACCTTACCTTACTTTTAAAGCACAATATAGATCATGAAAAAGGGAAACATTTCCTAAAACACCTCATAGCCTTTCACTCATAGTTGTGGTGTACTTCACAACCATGAATAAGGCCCTAATCGACGCGATGTGTTGGATTTCGAGGATCGTTAACAACCTGGTGCTCTGATCGTAAGTTTGTCATGACCCAAGCCTAGGGCTTAGATGTGACATGGCGAATAAGAAACCCAAAGGAACCCCAAACAAGCCTCTTAGCAAATCAATCTCACATCCTTAGTCGCGAAAGCAAAATAACAACAACAAGAGATATAAATAAGGGAAAAGGGACTAAGGGAAGTATTGATATTCATAAAGCATAGAAGAGTCAAAGCTCAAACATAAGTACATTGATCTCTACAAGTCATAGGTCTCCTTATGACTTGTATAGGTGGGTTCATAACAAGAAATAGAGAGCCAAAAATTTGGACCAAGAATAGAAACCCTAAACTACCAGAGGAGCAGCGGGGGCCAAGACATTTTTCGAGCTCACCCTCATAGTATCAAGTATTCAACATAAAAAGAGATATCAAAAGTAAGAGTAGCATAGCTAGTATCACCAGACTTGCGGACTCACCAAGGCTTATCTTCCAAAACACTGAACTAGCCACATGGAGGATGATCAGGAGTTGCTCCAGTTCCTACATGGTAACATCATGTAGGCATAGATTATACGTTAGTACGTTTGAATGTACTAAGTATGTAGGATGCAATACAACAAGATATAAGCCAATTCTAGAGGCATCCTTGAAACTTCACTGAATGTACTAAGTATGTAGGATGCAATACAACAAGATATAAGCCAACATAGTCAAAATGCATAGTCATAAGTAATGGATAGGTATAATATCAATATGGTATGCACGATCAATGCTTGAGGTAAAATATGTTTTTAAACCGCATAACTTTCAAATATAGAATACATGTGTAGGAAGAAACCATAATCATAGACCAAACAACTACTACTTAGAATTTGTGGCATGTCACCCCCTCGTGAGGTGGTCAAGGTATCTACCCTCAACATGGTAGTACGACATATCACCCCCTGATAAGGATGTCAAGGTATCTTCCCCTCAATATGATAGTACGGGCATGTCACCCCCGATAAGGTGGTCAAGGTATCTACCCCTCAACATGGTAGTATGGGCATGTCACCCCCCGACAAGGTGTGGTCAAGGTATCTACCCTTCAACATGGTAGTACAGGCATGTCACCCCTCGACAAGGTGTGGTTAACTTGCAACACTATAGATGCTCTTCATGAATTCCATATAGACATACAATCCCTTATTCAACATAAAGTTACTTGACTTATAAACCATGTAATAGACTATCAATAACTCAAGAATACTTGTCAAGATATTTATCAAACACTTGGCGGGTGTGCAATGCTAGTTTAAAATCATGCACTTCAAGAGTGAAATAATGTGACAAAACTTAATGTAAATCAACCCACCAACAAATGCTAAAACCTTCATGTAAAATACCTTGAAATCTATCATCAAATCTTATAATAGATCATAGTTTCATAGCCCAAAACATGCATAGTCACATCATAAAGCTTGAAATAGATGAACATGCATTTTCAATAAACATCTTATAAAACGCCAACATAATTTATAGCCACAATCCATAATAAGTAATTACCATAAGTAATGCATCATGAAAACATGCAATTTTCATAAAATAGAAAGGATGGGCACTACGGGTGAAATGACCCAATGGTTGAAACCCACATACCTTTACACATGAGTTTTCCTTGGTCTAAAGTTGAATGAGGCTTGAAGCTTAAATTGAGTTCTTGAGATCCGAAATTATGCTTGGGACAGTTGAATTTGGATAAAATATTTGGTTAAGTGTTAGAGAGGGTTTTGAGAGTATTTTGAGTGATATAGAGTTGAAAAATTGTAAAGTATAGGTGTTTTTATGCATAAATAGGCATGGCGCCAAGGCCCTAATGCCTTAGACCAAAATAGAAAAATTAAGGAAGTGATAACACTACTCCGTGACAGTCCACATCACGGAGCCAATGCGGATGCTCACTAGAACTAAAACTTTGGCAAAAATCATTTTTCGCTATGGGTCCTCAAAAATCAGGGTTATACATATTTTTTACTCAATTTCACTCCCTGATGAAGATATAAAGTTGGATTTTTGATATCACGCATGAATTTTGAGATATGCAGAAAATATAATTCTGGGCATTTACGAGGCACATTTAGGGTTTTTTGGGGCATTTCACTTCTACACTTAATCCATTCTATTTTGAGGCCAATTGCAACCTTATATCAATTCTTATACATGAATTTTCAATCATCTACACCAATTAATATTAAAAACTAGGGCTAAGGAGAAAAAATGAGGCTAGGGTTCAAGATATTCAAGGCTAATTTTCATTGGTTGATTGTTCAATCTTCATTCCAGGTATGTAAGGCTAGCCTAAAGCATGAATTTTTTTCCATATTGATGTGCTGTCAAAATACAACACATATGATGTCAAAGACAAGGGATTTTGTGAGTTTTTAATGTGACTTTTTATGGGTTTTATGTGTTTTTATGTTATTATTGTAAAAATGGTAGGATGGCATGATTTTGAGAGAAAGTTGCAGATTTTCCTAAAATACAAGATATACGAGCCTGCCTACAAGTGGTAACCCAAGCTATGAGTCGTAGGATGATTTCGTAGCATAAAACAGAGAGTAAAAATAAAAAATATGCTAAGTAGAGGTCAGCCCTATAAGGCCACTCTACAAGTCATAGGTCTCCTTATGACTTGTATAGGTGGGTTCATAACAAGAAATAGAGAGCCAAAAATTTGGACCAAGAATAGAAACCCTAAACTACCAGAGGAGCATATGAGTCATAGCCCAAGAAATGACTCGTACAAGTAGATCATAATAGTCAAGTCTAAAATACCAAGTACTAACTACGAGAACCCGATTAGGACTCATAGGTGACCGTACCAGTCATACTTTTGAGATGTACCTACTTCCAGCTGTCTTTCCTGTGTAACTTTTAGGGTTAAATTATAACCATTATATAGGGTTTACTTAAAAGGGAGCTGAGAGATTTGATATTGATAGCTTCTTGTAAATATTCTAGGAGCATTTTTATGGTTTAGAGTAGATTTTTATCTTTCAATTTGAAAACCCATATTGAGGGATTGAAAACCTACACTGTACTCATTTGTCATTAATCAAAGTTTGTGGTTTTCAACTCAAAGGTGTTGTTACTCTTCATTGCTTGGGGTAAACTCTCAAGTATGTCATTTATTTACATTATTGTTGATTTTGCCTTAGCTATGAGTAGCTAAGAACCCATAACTTGGGATTGGGAACCATGAGTAGTTGACTTGAAATAACCTAGACTTTGTGCATTTCTTTGATTGGGGCTTTGTATGTATTGTTTATTTCCCTTCATTTTGATTATTGTTCGGTGGTGGCCAACAACAAACCCCACCTACTATCACTAGCCCAACCAAGGTAGTGACCGATAGGAAAAGGGAAATAGATGACATAATTCAATTGATGTGTTCTTGTCTAATCAACCAATCTTGACCAAGGGGAGGTTGATTGGGATATTGGTAACGATTAGTTGGCACGCCATGGTGGCCGACCAAGTGCAATGGTGAAATTCGACCTTCACCTTCACAAATGGGCTGGAAAAACCTAAGTTACTGTCCTGCAAGCTAATTTCCAATTATAGTTATGTTGTCTAGGGTAATTGAGTCAACAAATCTTGGGGAACACAATTTCCAAGTTGTCCCTAAATTTGGGTATCCTCCTGCATAATTAGTTTAGTTTTTATTTTTATTCTTGAATTATGAAGAGAACCCCCCTACCTAGAGATTTTAGTAATCAATGCTTGAAATAATTGGTAGTGAATCTCTATAGTCAAGCCCTTTATTCCTTGTGGATTCAACCCTAACCTTCGGTTAGGTTAATTGCTAACAACGATCACTTTTTTATTGGAGTGTGACCATCATAAAATATTATGGCGCCATTGCCAGGAAATACCGCTACGTCTTGAATTGATTTCACAATTAGTTAGTTCATTTTTGATTTATTAATTCTCTCATATTTTACTTTTATTTTGTTTATGTTTGTTTTTTTCAAGACATAAAAAAAAGATGTACAGAGTGTCCTTGATCACAATATTAGCCTTCACGTAAGCCCATGTACAAGGAGCTATATTATGAGGAGGACACTTGGTTTTTAGCTGATCAGATGTGTGATTTTTAGCCCAATGACTAATGATCCAATTAAGACCATTGGTGCCAAGTTTAGGAAAACCAAAATTGGACCTATGGAAGAGAATGTGCTTATAGAGATAGCCAGGGTGGTTATTATGCAAAAAATGGGGGGCCAAACGTCGAGTGGAGAAGTGGAGATAGTTTCAAAAATGATACTTATGTACCACCACATCAACACGATGCAGGCACAAGCAACTCCAGAATTGAGGAGATGTTTGATTACCTATTGAAGAAGGCCTAGACACGGGATGAGACTCTACATGGAATGAGATCAGAAATTGCAAACATTAATAAAAAAATAGAGTCTTATTATGTAGCTATTAAACAACATCAGCAATAGTTTAGTCAGGTATTGACTCTACTTAAGCAGCATTAGAGTGGTACATTGCCTAGTGATACAGTACGAAACTCTGAGGATGAACGACAATGTACGAAGGTTACTAGTGGGTGTGGTAAGAGTACTATTGATTCTCTTGTGCTGGTTTTTATAGAAGATATTCATAAGGAAATAGTTGTAGATAAGGATATAGTTGAAGGAGACGAGTCTGGCAAAGATGTGGTAAATGGATCAGTTGAAGAGCCAAAAATGTACAAGCACGTCCCTAGGCCTCCTGTTTTCCCTTAAAGACTCAAGAAGAGGGAGGAGGAAAGCAAGGTCAAGTACTTTCTCTCCATATTAAAACAATTGTCCATCAACACTCTTCACATCGAGTTAGTGGACAAGATAGCCACCATACCCTGCATAATTAAAGACGTAGTATTTGCAAGGGCACTATGTGATCTAGATGCCAACATAAATCTGAAGCCCCTTGTGGTCTACAAGAAGCTTAGGATGGGAGCGTCTACTCCAAATAACAAGCAAAATCTTCATTTCTCCTATTCTTATATCACCACCCTTTGAGCATGATAGAATGTTGAAAAAGAAATTAAGGGTCTAATTCATAAGTTTAAGGTGGAAGAAAAAGCAAACTTGTGGGAGCAAGGTTTGAGAAATTGGTGAAGTCTGAGTAACCAAGTGAATTAAGTTGAGTCATGAAAATAAATCAGGCACTGCTGTGGAGACAACCCAAGGTATGTTTTATTTTACCCTTATATTCTCTATTGTTTCTTGATTTGGTACATTGAGGACAACACACAACTTTTTCGATGGGGTGTGGGCAGTTATGGATCTTGGTGAAGTCTAAGTAGCTTAGGGTCCACAATTACCCCTATTTTTGATCCCAAGGTTTTCTTGTCGTGTTTCTATTTCCTTATGGATGTTCACTTTTCTGTCGAACTAGCATGTTTAGGTAGTGTAGATAATGTGTAAATTCATATTTGAGTTATCTGTTGGCATACATATAATCTTTAAATGTTCTTTTAGATTATTTGAAAAATTGGGTACCTTCAAAAATTTTTGGGATTGTGATTACGATGCACTCATGCATTTTGATGACTTGGTGATGTTTGTTCTTACAATGTAAAGGTAAGTTGAGGCTTGCAGCATAACCTGTGAGTCTATACTTGATTGTGAATGTAATGCCATGTGTGTTGTGAGCTTATTTTCCTGCATTCATGCATCTTGTATAGACTCAGAACTTGCCTTAGTACTTTAAGATTTGTTTGGTTATGTGTTGATATGGAAAGGATCTTAGGCCTTTGTTCTTTGAGTGAACCCACTTTTGGCCTAAATTACCCACCAAATTAGCGAGTGAATCCCTTGTTCATAATTTTTTAGCTTCTCATGTACTCATTCATTCTTGACATCTTGCTAGCTTAACCTTGTTTGATGAAATACCTTGATTTTGGCCCTAGTATATCCTTGGACATGTGAACCTTAATTGAGACTAAAAGCCTAATTTGAGGGTGGCTACAATTTATGGCCTTGGTTTGAGGAATAAATATTATGTACTTCATCTTAGGCTAAAAGCCTAAGTTGAGGGTGACCCTTATTGTGGTAAAGTAATGACAATGAGGTGGTTAGTTGGGAAATAAAGAAAGAAATGAAAAATCATGAGCTAAGTGAAGAAAAAGAAAAGACAAGTGCCTTGATTTGAGAAAAAGTAGCAAACATTTAAGTCCAGAAATAAGGCATAGTTGAAAATAGAAAGAAAACACTTGAGAAAAGTTCAAAACAGGAGAATAAGGTAAAGCAAAAAGTGTTCATAAACATGGTTCAAGGATAGCTTTTTGTCACTACTTGCCCAAAATGCCATACCAAAGCCCCCTGAACCTATGTTACAAGCCCACAAGTCCTAAAGTGATCCAAATCCACTTTATAACCAAGTCAGAAGATGAGTATAGAGGCAAGCCTATGCTGTTAGTCAATATGCATGAATTTCAATTGTTAGAGTGAGAATGATTCCTTAGTCCCTGAATTCTAATGCTTCTTGAGTGAGTAAGAAGGACTTCTTTTCTATGAGGGCATTTGCATTACTTGATTAGCATATGGCTGCACCAGGGATTGTGGATGGTTGATGCTCCTTGGCTTATCATAGTTGCATTGCCAGATTCATCATTATGTTTTATTTTGCTCAGTAGTTTCGTAATCTGGTTTTGAAAATGAGAGTTGGGTATCGAAATTAGAGTAAATGATGTATATGCCATTGTGTAACTACTATGTATTTCTTATTATATGCCATTGAACTCCTCGGTCAGATATAATAGAGATTGGGACTTAATGTAGCCTGACTATCTCTTCGAGGTATAGCTTGGCATACTCTTTAGCTGTATAATCACTCCTAACTTGCAAGAAGTGTGCTAACTTTGTGAGTCTATCAACTATTACCCATATAGAGTCAAACTTCTGAAATGAGTGAGGCAACCCGGTAATGAAATTCATATTGATCATATCCCACTTCTATGTTGAAAGTTCTATACATTGCATATAACCACCTGGCTTTTGATGTTCTACTTTCACTTATTGGCAATTTAGATATTGAGCTACAAATTTTGCAAGGTCCTTTTTCATGCGTCCCCACCAAAATATTCTCTTCAGGTCATGATACATCTTAGTAGATCCTGCATGGATGGAATATCTGGAATGATGGGCTTCTTCTATTATCCTCTTCCTTAGTCCATTAATATCAGACACACATAATCTATTTTGGCAATAAAGTACTTTATTTTTTGTAAAGTCAAAGCCCTCTATCGTACCTTGACTCACCTTGTCTTTAAGTCGTCGTAAGATAGGATCCTCGAATTATTTTTCTTTCACCTCCATTACCAATGAAGACTTTCTAACATCATGTACAACAATCCCTTCCTTTGAAGTCTCAAGAAGGCGAACTCCCAAACTAGCTAGTTGTTGTGGATCCTTAGCCACTCCTTGACTTACAATGGCTTGATCACTAATATTTATGATTGCCTCATGACTCAGAGCATCAGTTACCACATTTGCCTTCCCTAGGTGGTAAAGTATATCAACGTCATAATCTTTTATTAGCTCTAGCCATCTCCATTTTCTTAAGTTTAGGTCTTTCTGCTTAAAGATGTATTGTAAGCTCGTATGATCATTATATATGTCAATGTTAACCCCATACAAATAGTGGCGCCATATTTTCAGAGCAAACACAATCGCTACTAGCTCAAGATCATGTGTTGGATAGTTTTTCTCATGTGGCCATAGCTGTCTAGATGCATAAGCAATTACCCTACCATGCAGTGTTAGTACATACCCTAAGCCAACTCCTAAAGCATCACAATACACTTCATACCCCTCGATGCCTTCTGAAAGTACTAGCACAGGTGCTGAAGTTAGCTTCTTTTTCAGCTCCTGGAAGCTACTTTCACATGCATCATTCCATTGGAACTTGGTTGCCTTATGTGTCAAATTTGTTTGAGGTGCTGAAATAGAAGAAAAACCTTTGACAAACCTTCTGTAATAACCTGCAAAACCTTGGA
>DF361420.1:22375-33468 GCA_000787875.1 Solanum virginianum | reverse complement strand
CTAGTGACCAGGCCATAGTGAGTCAAGGAGTGGCTAAGGATCTCAAATGACCCCTATGCAGCCTTGTAGGCAGTGTGGAAGAAGTCATTTAGGGATATGTCACATTGGGATAGACGTTTGTTATTGGTGTGGTACACCGGGGCATATGATAAGAGATTGCCCGAGGAGGCGTATGGGTGATGGAGTACAATCTACTTGGTCAGCTATTGTATCATCATCATCGGTTCCTCTATAAGGTAGGGGACAACCAGCATCTATGGGTCGTGGTAGAGGTGTTAGAGGGGCATCTAGGTCTAGTGGAGTTCAGAATCGCACGTATGCACTGGGGAGTTAGCAAAATTTGGAGGCTTCACCTGATGTGTTCACAGGTACATTGTCCATCTTTTTATGACCGTGATACTTTAACTGACCTTGTTGAGCTAGAAATGGTGGAATTTGATGTAATAATGGGTATGGACAGGTTAGCTTCTTTTTATGCCACCGTCAATTGCCGCACTAAGAGAGTGTACTTCCACTTTCCTAATGAGGCAGTCCTTGAATGGGAAGGCAATGTTGGGGCACCAAAGGGTAAGTTCATATCTTATTTTAAAGCAAGAAAGATGATACCTAAGTGGTATATATGTCATCTGGTCAGAGTAAGGGATATGGAAGCAGAATCACCAACTCTTCAATCAGTTCCAGTGGTGAATGAATTTGTTGATTTGATCCCTGATGAACTTCCATGTTTACCTCCGGTACGAGAGATAGATTTTGGTATTGACTTACTTCCAGATACTCAACCTATTTCTATTCCTCCATATAGAATGCCCCCGACAGAATTGTGTGAATTAAAGAAGCAGTTAAAAGACTTATTGGAGAAGGGTTTTATAAAACCTAGTGTATCCTTTTGGGGTGCACCAGTGTTATTTGTATGTAAAAAGGATGGGACCTTGAGAATGTGTATCGACTATCGACAATTGAATATGGTGACAGTTAAGCATAGTGTTTATAGATGAAATCTTGGTATATTCAAGATCAGAAGAGGACCACGTAAATCACTTACGACAAGTGTTGGTGACAGTTAAGAACAAATACCCCTTCCCCAGGATTGATGATTTATTTGATCAGTTGCAGAGTGCTAGATGCTTTTCAAAAATTGATTTGAGGCAACTGTATGCTAAAATTTCTAAATGTGAGTTTTAGCTAAATTCAGTGGTATTCTTGGGACATAGTGTATCTCATGAGGGAATAAGGGTTGATTCTCATAAGATAGAGGCTGTGAAAGATTTTCCAAGGCCAACGACACCCATGGAATTTCGGAGCTTCCTAGGATTGGCAGGTTATTACATGAGGTTTGTTGAAGGCTTTTCTTCTATTTCTGCACCTCTAACAAAGTTGACACATAAGGTAGCCAAGTTCCAATGGAATGATGCATGTGGAAGAAGTTTCCATGAGCTGAAAAATAAGCTAACTTCTGCACCCGTGCTAATTCTTCCAGAAGGCACCGAGGGGTATGTAGTGTATTGCTTAAACATGTAGGCAGCTACGACCACATGAGAAGAACTATCCAACGCATGGTCTTGAGCTAGCAGTGGTTGTGTTTGCCTTGAAAATATAGCACCACTATTTGTATGGAGTTCATGTTGACATATATACTGACCATAAGAGTTTGTAGTCCATTTTCAAGCAGAAGGACCTTAATTTAAGGCAGCAGAGGTGGTTAGAGCTAATAAAAGATTATGACATTGATATATTTTACCACCCAAGGAAGGCAAATATGGTGGTTGATGCTCTGAGTCGTAAAGCAGTCATGAATATTAGTGACCAGGCCATGGTGAGTTAAGGAGTGGCTAAGGATCTGCGACAACTAGCTAGTTTGGGGGTTCAGCTTCTTGAAACCCCAAAGGAAGGGATTGTTGTACAAAATGCAGCAACATTTTCATTGGTAATGCAGGTCAAAGAAAAATAATTTGAGGATCCTGTTCTATGATAGCTTAAGGAAAAGGTGAGTCAGGATACGATAAAGGGCTTTGAACTTAACCAAAATGGATTACTGTATTGCCAAAATAGATTATGTGTGCCTGATGTTAGTGGATTGAGAAAGAGGACAATGGAAGAAGCAAATCATTCCCGATATTCCATCCAGGAAGAAGCACATCATTCCCGATATTCCATCCATCCCAGATCAACCAAGATGTATCATGACCTGAAGGGAATGTTTTAGTGGGGAGGCATGAAAAAGAATCTTGCAGAATTTGTTGCTCAATGTCAAAATTGCCAACAAGTGAAAGTAGAACACCAAAAGACAGGGGTTATATGTAATGTATAGAGCTTCCAACATAGAAGTGGGATATGATCAATATGGATTTTATTACCGGTTTGCCTTGCTCATTTCAGAAGTTTGACTCCATATGGGTGATAGTTGATAGACTTACAAAGTCAGCCCACTTCTTGCCAATTAGGAGTGATTATACAGTTGAAGAGTATTCCAAGCTATACCTCAAAGAGATAGTTAGGCTACATGGAGTCCCAATCTCTATATTACCGGTTTGCCTTGCTCATTTCAGAAGTTTGACTCCATATGGGTGATAGTTGATAGACTTACAAAGTCAGCCCACTTCTTGCCAATTAGGAGTGATTATACAGTTGAAGAGTATTCCAAGCTATACCTCAAAGAGATAGTTAGGCTACATGGAGTCCCAATCTCTATCATATCTAATCGAGGAGCTCAATTCACTGCAAAGTCTTGGAAGTCCTTCCAAAGGAGTTTAGGAACACAAGTGAATTTGAGTATACCTTTCCACCCTCAAACGGATGGTCAAGCAGAACACACCATTCAGACACTTGAAGATATGTTGCGAGCCTATATATTAGATTTTAAAGGTAGCTAGGTAGACCATTTGCCACTTATAGAATTTGCCTATAATAATAGCTACCACTTAAGTATCAAGATGGCACCTTATGAGGCTTTGTATGGAAGAAAATGTAGGTCGCCAATTGGATGGTTTGAAGTTGGTGAAACCACCTTACTTGGACCAGATGTCCCAATGCTTCGAAAATGCATAGGTGACCCATCCCGTATCACTCCTATTGAGGAACCAATTAGATGGTTTGAAGTTAGTGAAACCACCTTACTTGGAACAGATTTAGTGTAACAAGCCATGGAAAAGGTTTAGGTAATACAACAGCAATTAGAAACAGCCCGAAGTAATCATAAATCATATGCGGATGCAAGAAGGAGAGGATTGGAATTCTCAGTAAGAGATTGGGTATTTTTAAAGGTGTCTCCAATGAAACGTTAAGAAGCTAAGGAATAAAGAAATAGCTTTAGTAAAAGTGCTTTGGAGAAACCAGCAAGTAGAAGAAATAACATGGGAGGCTGAGGACGCAATGGAATCAAAATACCCATACTTGTTTGAAGCTAAGGAGGAAGTGCCACATGCAGAATTTGGAGCCTTAATAGGTATGTGTGTTTGAATGTTTATTACTTTGGGTATGGTTAAACTATCTAGTTATGCTAACATTCGAGGATGAATGTTCCAAAGGGGGGAACGATATAACACCACACATTTTATAATACTAAAACCATGCATCTACTTACTTTGTTTTGAACTTGCTAACTAAACGGAGAAAAGGCCAACATTGAAATTATCCAAGTCCGAGTATGGATAAAATCCATATTAAGAGTATAACTTCAGCCCATTTAATAGCAACATAAATGGACTATGCCTACAGCCCAAGTGGAAGAATAAGAGGGCCCAAAATCCTCAAAACATACTTGACTAATTGGACCCAAATTAAATGGACAAGAAATTGGAAAAATGGGCAGCCAAGGCCCAAAAAAACAGAGACCTATATTGGCACAAAGATGATGCTCCAAATCTGGACAGCATGTGTCCTAAGAATTGTTATACACTTTTCTTTTTAATTAAGAGGTTTTTCTCTTCTTTGTTGGCTAAATTATGAAGTAAAATATATGTATTTAACAAAGTTTGGGTTATTAGTGATATAACCAGGCTGTTTCACCACTGTTACAGTCCACCAAGATGGCTTATTGTAGGATATCTTAATTATACTCTTAAAAGAAACTTGTGAGCTAAAAATTGGGAATTGTTGTGTCACGACCTTCACTTGATTTGGGAGTATTTGTGGACTGCTATAATACTTGTTTTATGTGTAAAAATACATGAAAATAGTTTGATTAAAGCTGGAGGAGGTTTGGAACTATCGACGTCGAAATATAGCGAAGGAATGTAACGTTATGCTGCCCATTTGTATATTGTGTAGAATTGTTGAGTGTTCTGTTTTATAGGCTGTTATAAGGATATTAAGGCACTAAAATAGGCTGCATATGAGGTGTATATGAGAATGTGTATGAGAAATTATGATTAGGGGCGAAAAGGTTGAAAGGATATGCTTGGATTTATAACTACACACTTGTTGTCCGTGTGTTCTACTTTTATGAGTTTGGGCTGCCAAAATGTGTTTATTTGCTACTAATACTAGTTTTATCACCTATTATGTTATAGATTAATATTTGGAGTAAGGACTTCCATATATAGTCACTTTTAAATACATATGTATACTTGAATACCAATATAGAAAGAATCATTCTAGCGAATAAAGTTCATGTGTTGTTCTACCTCTCATGCATTTCATTATTTGTGTAACGTAGTCTTTTCACTATAATATTATCTTGTATGGTTATCTACATGTCACATGCTGCCTATATAGTTCTATAGCTCCAATATTATGACCACCAAAAGATCATCTTAAAGGTAATTGAAAGGTAACAATCATAACGAAGAGAAAAAGACAATACATGCTAAACCCCAATCATAGAAATACACTAACGTAGGTCATCTCAAGTCAAATACCCATGGTTCCCACAACCCCAAGTTGTGGGTGCTTAGCTACTCGTGGCTAAGGGAAAACTAACAAAAATGCAAATATAAGACATGATGAGAATTATAACCAAAGCAATGAAGATTGAAGACACCACAAATTTCAAACCATAAGCTTGATAGATTGATAATAAGCACAAAGCAAGATTTGCAATTCCCAAAATTGGGTTTTCCAAGAGAAAATGATAAACTAAGCTAAAATCCTAAAAGTTTCTTTGACAGTATATTCAAAGATGATATTCTCTTCTGAATTTTGAATCTCCTAATAAAACCCTAACTTAAAGTATTTATAGTATTTACAAAATAACCCTAAAAATTACACAGAAAAGATAGCTAGCAGCTGGTACACCTCACAGGTATGACTCGTAGGGTGACCTATGAGTCGTAACTAGGGTCTCGTATCAGGTTGATGGCATCTTGGGCTACGACTCTTATGCTCCTCTTGTCATCTAGGCCTTCAGTTGTTGATCTAAAGTTTTGGCTCTCTGATTCCTGCTACGAGTACACCTATACGAGTCATAGTGATACCAACGACTCATAGGGTGGCCTCATAGGGTTGACCTATATGAGCATATTTCTGATCTTTTGGTCTCTGTTTATTGGTACAATAGCACCGTATGACTTGTAGCTTGGGCTATGACTCATAGGTGAACTCATATGTCCTATGGTTCAGTAAAATCTGCAATTTTTCTCCAAAATCATGCCAACCTAACTTTTCTGCAAGAACAACACAAAAACACATCAACCAGATTTTCTAATTATTTTAAGGACCTTTTTGTAAATGGTATAAATAGTATAAGTTAGGATTTTAGGAGAAGTTTTGGAGGGAGTCTTTTCATTATTCTTAGAATATTGTTCATATCATAGGGTTTTAGAGAGATTTTAGGGATTTACTTTGAAATTAAATTTGGGAATTTAGATTCACTTGTGGATTAATTTCATCATTCAAGCTTGAGATTCTAATTTCAAAGAGGGTTTCATTGTTCTTCATTTTGCTTGGGTAATAAATCTTCAATGTCGTCTAATTTTATTGTTGATTTGTGTACCCAAGTCATGAGTGGCTAAACCAACAACTTAGGATTGTGAGAACCCTGAGTAGCTAGCTTAATAACTCGAATTATTTGCACTTGTTGAGTCGGGTATTTGCATGTATTATCTATTTCCCTTCATTTTGCATTTACTATCAACTTAAAACACATGAATATACATTGTAGAACATCATATAGTAACATTGAAGGCATGTAGTAACATAGAACATCATGCAATCATCATTAGTATGCATAAAAGTAATTAAGGAACTTAAAGAAAAGGTAAAAGTTGTAGTTTAGGACTTTGTGGGTGAAAAGACCCACAAATCAACCCACATACCTTGGGTAAGTCTATTAAGATAGAATTTGTTGTTATAAGAACCCTTGAAAACCCTAGCCCCCTTAGCTTGTTCTTGGAAAGGAAGAATTCCTTAGGAAATTTTGAAAGTGGAAGAATGAAAAAAAGGAATGGGAATCCTAAATATGGGCCTAAAGAGCCACCAAAATGACATAGTTTAGATTTAGGATTGGCAAAAAGGATAAACTTGCCCTTCATTAAATCTACTGGACACTATCCACGAGACCCCTATTAAAAGTCATAGATAGAACCATGAGCCATGGTTCTTGTCATCTTGTTTTTTTTTCTGATCATCAGTAATTGGTTATCAACCACGAAACTCCTATCCACAAGCCAAACATCAATCCATAGGTCATGGATGGCCTCGTGGAGTCCTTCCCACACTTAGAAAAATTTTCCCTTTCTGGACCCTATTCATGAAAGCTAACCATGTTTCATGCTTCATATTATAGGTCACCGTATGAATCATGGGGTACCCTCCAGAAATCCCAAATTTTCTTCATGTCTAAAAATCACACCTACGACCCTTTCCACAAGCTGTGAATACTTTTACAGGTCATATGTGCCCTTCGTGGACCATTTCACTCTTAGAAAACTTTCTGTTGCTCTCACCAATGAGCCTGGTCTATGGCTTATGGTCAGAACCACCAGCTATGGTCTAGCCCCTAGGTACTTCCAGCTGAACTTTTTTATACTTTCCACACTCCTAGTTGGGGGTCGTTACAATATCTCCCCTTTGGGAACATTCATCCCTAAATGTATTTAAACATAGGCTCTAAGGAGTTAAACATCAGCTAATAACCCAACATCCATGCAAAAATGCAATCTAAACATCTTTTTATGAAATTTTTAAAATCCATATTCAAAATATGTCTCAAAACAATCCATAAACATAAAAATGAGTGTGTGTGTGTCATGCAAAAACTAAAATACAAGGAACTAGAGGTTTTAGTCAAGAATAACTTAATACCTTAGGATTGAGTAGGGTGGAATAGGTATGGATAATGCTTCATCATGTTCGCTTCTGCTTCTCATGTGGAACCTTTGATATGTTGTCAAAATACAACATATTTGATGCCTAAAACAAGGGATTTTGTGAGTCCTTAATGTGACTTTTTATTGTTTTTGTGTTGTTCTTTCAGAAATGTTAGGTTGGCATGATTTTAGAGAAAATTGCAAATTTTGCTGAAGCATAGGACATACGAGTTCACCTATAAGTCGTAGCCTAAGCTATGAGTCATAAGGTGCTATCGTAGCTATGAGTCAACCCTATGAGGCCACCCTATGAGTCATAGGTCTTACTATGACTCGTATAGGTGTACTTGTAGCAGGATTCAGAGAGTCAAAACTTTGGATCAACAATTGAAGGCCTAGACTACGAGAGGAGCATACGAGTCGTTGACCTAGACATGAAACCTAGGGTTTGTACGCTTTGAAAGATTTTGCTTTGAAGCAAGCCTTGTTCAAAATCCTTGAGTAGGTGGTTGTAAATGTGAACATTATTGGTCCATAGAATGTAGTGTTTAATTATTACCCGACCATTGTGAGGATTGTCTTCGAAATTGGAATTTAGGAGTTGTGGATGTATTTTATATGCCATAGCATGTTGGACTTGATTGAAAGTGTTTGAATTGCTGTTGCATTTCAATAGAATATTTTGTTGATAAACATGTGAGTTTGGATATGAAATTGCCCTTGGTTTTAATTGACATAACGAGGAACTGACTTCGATTCTTAGGGATAATAGTTGGTTTAACTTTTTGATGTCTTTTTTGGGACTATCTATTTGTCAAATGTATGGTATTTCTCTTTTAATTGCCAACTCCCAATGTCTTATTTGAGCTTTTTGTGGCAAATTGTTAGACACTACTGGTGTCTTCTATTTTCAGCTATGAGGCACCCCTACGACTCGTACACTCCCCTACGAGTCATAGTAGTCCCTCGTAGTAAGTATTAGTTACCTCTGGTTTCTTCATGTTTCTTATATGAGACCCACATATTACTCATAATACCCGTTATGACTTATAGTGAGTGTCTCGTAATCCTGACTGAGTTCTTAAAAATGTCTCTAGAAATTGGTACAAGGCTAGACTATGACTCGTAAGCTCCCCTGCGAGTTATAACTGCCCCTTATATTTGAGTTCAGACTATATTTTTATAAGAAATTTTGATACTACAAGGCTAGTGTATGACTCGTGGGACACCCTATGAGTCATAACTGTACTCGTATCTATAAACCTGCAATTACATCAGAAATTTTTCTTCTATTTTGTTTTGTTTTTATGTTTAAGTTGTTATGTTTCTTCTTCTTTGCTTTGTCAAACATCATGAGGCTCACTTGTTATTATATGGTTAGTTTGCAGATATAATTCCTTCAAAAGACAAACGAACAATCCAATCATTCCAACAGAGATTTGTGGATGAATCTTCTAAGGCTGAGAGATCCCAGGGGTTTCTAGATGTTCATAGGGTCAGAATAGACCCCGAGGCTAATATACCTCAGACCCGGGGACACAAGCTCAACAACCGATGGAAGTCAGCAGCTCTTCCCCGTCTGAAGAGGAGGAACAGTAGGGTAATGGAGACAGGTCTGAGAGCAGCCTGCCACAAATGACCCCCACATACTCAGGGTCAGAATTGGAATCTTAAAGCACCTCTCAGACCCAGCAAGAAGAAGTCTAGTCATAGCCCCCAGCCGATCGCAGATGGTGTGTCCCAGGGATGAATAGGGGTTAGAGCCTAAGGGACAGAGCAAGCCAGTGCAGCAATTGACTCAGAGTTAGATAAGGTGCCTAAGTTAGATGAGGAGATAGACAGACAGGGACTGCGATGGACCACACAGCAGCTAGGCAAGCATACCCCTTACGTAGTCTATGAGTTTTATGCAGCGTATCTTGCTACACTCTACTGAGGGTTACAAAAGAACAAGAAGTCGACTGAGTAGTCATGGTTACATATGTTGTTACTTCAGGGTAAGAGAGTTCCTATTTCAAAGAAGACTATTTAATGATCCAGTTTGGGTCCACTTACAAAGTACCTCAATCTACTGTAGAGTATGATGGACGAATTGACAAGATGAGGAGAGCGGTGACTGGGAAGGACATTGGGGCTAGGACAGAGCTTTTACAGTGGATTGTTATCCAGATTTGTGAGGAGGGTTTTGAGCTGATATTGGTCACAAACCACGTAGATTTGATAGTAAAAGCCCACCTCTCCTTCCGAGCCAAGTTTTGGTGGTCCATTATCTATTGGCTTGTCAGGCCTACTTTCATGGATAATGTGATTACCTTGGAGCGGGTTGTGTTATTAGCCAGCATTCTAGCTGGTTATAAAAGACTGGGCCTGGATCATCTCGGAGTAGATCCATAAGTCAACCATTGGGACGAATACCTCACTGTCATTTCCTATTTTAATTCATCATTTATGTAGTGTAGCAGGTGTTCCTATCGACCCCCACTAGGACTAGCATATAGAGGCCACACGCACCATGGATCCTAGCCTGATTAAGGCTGATGAGAACCCGGTGGCCTTACGACGAGTAACTCCTCCAACCATTCTAGAGCCATTCCCGGTAGATCCTCAGACTTAGGGTTCACCTCCAACTGCTACTGGCACTACTTCAACTATTGTAGAGCCTTCGGCAACTATTGAGATAAGGTCCACACCATCCTCCAGTACGCCAGCACAAGCAGCATTTACATTGCAAGTTGATTCTATTATCTTAACTGTTACTTTTTAAGCACTATTACTCAGGGTGGCTATGGCAGAGTCCAGGCATCAGGCTTTAGCAGCACATGTCAGACCTTGGGTCAGCCAGACCATGAGGGACTCAGAGTAGAGGATGAAGGCATTCACCCACACATTAGTATATGAGAGAGTTAGAGTGGTGGAAACCCGAGTAAATGCTTTCGAGATAAGAGTCCAATGAAGACTTGAGGGTCCTAGGCTTGTTGACACAAGCGCGATGACTAAGGAGTTAGCCAAGTTCAAGGCTAACCTATTATAAATGTTAGCAGCCCCTGTTGCAATCTCAGAGGTAGCACCGGCGGGTGATGAGGTGTTTGACTGGCTAGTTGACCGCCCGCATGCTCATGGGAAGTGGCCCCTCGAGATAGATGATCCAGAGATAAGCTAGAAGAGGCTTTGACCTGATGACCCAGCATCCCCGGTGAAGGATCCAATACCAGAGGAGGTAGGGCAGGAGTCGATCCTGTTGGCGGCCATACAGAAAGATAAGGAGTAGCAACATTCACATGGAGAGGCTAGTTCACATACAGCTGTGACCTAGATTGCTGAGAAGCAGATGGTGACCCAAGACCCTGCTGACCAGCCAGAGACCGGTGCTTGATGTACCATGATATTTGACTTCTTTTTCTCCAGTTCTTATTTTGTCATTATGGATACTTTGTTCTATTGTTACATGATCATTTTATTATGTTGGTTTTTGGATTTGCTTAAATATTTTATGTTGGATGTTGTTTTTACTTATATTTTGGATGTTAGTTTTTGGTTTTTAATGTATGTATTTATATAACTCTATGTTATCGAGTTTGGTTTTTCATTTTTGTCTTTACTTTGAGGACAAAGTATTATATTTTGGTGGGGTGTGGGAAGTTATGGATTAAGGTGAAGTATGATTAGCCTCGAGTCCATAACTTCCCCTATCTTTGATCCCAAAGTTTTCTTGCCATGATTCTTTTTTCTTGTGGATGCTTAATTTTCTGTTGAATTAGCATGTTTAAGTAGTATAGATAATGTGTAAATTCATAGAAGTGTTATCTGTTAGAATATACATTGTCTTTAAATGCTTTTTGAATGATTTTA